>JAPVLO010004060.1:0-42659 GCA_027257055.1 Cephalopachus bancanus
ATAGCAATCACATGTGTATCGATTTATAGTAGCAGATCCATATTATCATAGTCTGGGGAATATACCCTTATTTAGTGAGTAAAATCGTCCACACAGACTATTTTCTTACTGCTTTTTCTTATTTCTTTTTCTATTTGTTAACTTTTAAAAAATACTGTTGACTGAATTTTTGTGACTCGATATGTATAAAAAAAAGTGTCTGTGATCCAACTATACTACATATATTCTTGTTTTACCCCAAATTAAGTATATTGTGATGCAGGAAACAGATGTGATATTTCTATAGAAATTAGACTATGAGACCACAGCCTAGTCATCCAATGAAAAGATTTTCTTCCTGTGGTTTGAGTAGGATTATGTGTGTGGGATGGAGAAGGACTGAAGAGGAAGAACAAGAAATCTTACCACTGAATGAATTAAAAGAATCTCAAAACATTTGTGTAGAAGAAATACTATTTGAATCTTAAAGACACTATAATACATGCAACATAGTCTTAAGCTACTTTAAATTTCACATCTGTCTCTTAATTTGTGTAATGTCTAATTAATTATTAAATATACTCTATAATGAAGACTACTGTGCAATGTATAAATTATTCACAGAAAGTAAGTTAGGAACGTTCAAAAGTGACGACATTTTGCATGTCACAGAAGAACACTGTGGCATATTAAATCAATAATTTGCTAGATGTGGCCTGTGACTCCTTCTGTTTGAAAATACTGCTGTACCTTACAAAACTGCTGATATATTTCTAGTAAATCATTTATGCATTATAGCCTGATTGAATGTCACAAATCATAAATCCTAACATGGATTATGTTTGAAAACTGTATCTCTCATGAAATTTTTTTTTTGAGTTGGAGTCTCACTCGCTCGCCAGACTGGAGTACAGTGCCGCTCCCAGACACCGCAGCCTCGTCTGCCGGGCTCCAGCGATCCTTCCGCTTCAGCCTTCCGAGTAGCCGGAATTACAGGCATGCGCTACCATGCCCGGCTGATTTTTTGATTTATTGTAGAGATGAGGTCTCGTTGCCCAGGCGGGTCTCAAACCCGCGGGCTCAGGCAATCCACTCACCTCAACCTCCCAAAGGCACGGGATTACAGGCTGAGCCACCGAGCCCAGCTATTTTTTTTAAAAAAAGCCTTAGTTTATGTATTAGAACTAACTCTATAGTTGCAACAGCCCTTAGATGTCAGAACATTGTGGCAGTGGAAGTTGTGGACTTCTGATATTAATATCAAAGGAAAAGAAAGACTACTTTTTGAACTGAGGCAATTGTATGAATAATTCAACCAGAAGTTACCCCTTTTATTCCCAAAACAGAACATATAATAAAAAGAGCACACTTGGACTGGAATTTCTCGATGACTGCCTCAGCGCACTCCTTTCTGCAGTATAAATTCAGCATCGTTGACATTTCTGGAGCATGTTTGTTTCCCCAAGTCTTGTAAAAGCAGTTCTTGCTGATTATTCTCCCCTTTCATCAGGTTTTTATTGAGCTTCTACTACATGCAAGACAATTTATTCAAGAGGAAGCTGATCTTCAGAGTTAAAAGGTATATCAAGATTAAACATCAGTCCTAGTGTTGCCTTTGCTTAGCTTAGCAGGTGACTCCTTTATCATACTTATTGTAATTAGTACATATTTTCTTTGTTTTTTTAATCAATATTTTTTATTATGATTTTGTGGGGTACAGTTAAGAGTTAGGTGTACTATTACGTTTCATTCAGGCACCCTGTTTATAAGAGGTGTTTCCCCATCCCCAGACGGATATTTGCGGCTCTTAATCCCATCCCCCTCCCCCCCATAGTTTCCCAGTACCGTCAGTCATTTTCTTATAGTATTACATTGGATGTTCAAGGTCCATTATATGAGTGAGAACGTGTGATACTCGGATCTTTGTTTCTGTGAGAGGTCACTCAGTATTATAGACTCTAGTTCCATCCAGGTTGCTGCGAAATTCATGATTTTTTTTTTATGTCTGTGTAGTATTCCATAGTGTATATGTACCACATTTTTTTAATCCAGTCCTCTTTTGACGGGCAGCTTGGTTGTTTCCAGGTTCTTGCTATTGTGAACAATGCTGTGATAAACATACGTGTGCAGATATCTTTTTTATAGAGTGATTTGAGTTCTTCAGGGTATATTCCCAGTAGGGGGATTGCGGGGTCAAATGGAAGGTCAATTTTTAGAGCTTTTACTAATCGCCACACTGCTTTCCACAGAGGTTGCACTAGTTTACACTCCCACCAACAGTGTAGAAGTGTTCCCCTTTCACCACACCCTCTCCAGCAGCTGTTATTTTTTGAGTTGTTGATAATTGCCATTCTGACTGGAGTTAGGTGGTATCTCAGTGTGGTTTTGATTTGCATATCCCTGATGATTAGTGAGGTTGAGCATTTCTTCATGTGATTGTTGGCTGCCCGGATGTCTTCTTTTGTGAAGTGTCTGTTCATATCTTTTGCCCATTTTATAATGGGGTTGTTTGTTTTTTTCTTTTCAGCACGTTTGAGTTCCTTGTAGATCCAGGATGTTAAGCCTTTGTCAGACCTGGAGTTGGCAAATACTTTTTCCTAGTCTGTAGGCTGTCTCCCTGCTCTCTTGATGATTTCTTTGGCTTTGCAGAAGCTTTAGTACAAGAAGTGTATACAACTAATCATATGAATGATTTGTCTCAAAATGTTAGCTTAGCTTTATTTACTCAAGAGCAGATAGATGAAGGTATTATTGATAGGTTAAATGCTTTAGAATCAGCATTAGTATATATGGGAAATCAAATACAGCACATAAAGGTTCAGATGTCTGTAGCTTGTCATGCTCAATTTAAATGGATTTGTGTTACACCCTTGCTATATGAAGGTCAGAATGTCAGTTGGGCTGATGTTCAGAAACATCTTATGGGAGTTTGGCAGTCTTCTAATTCTTCTTTAAACATTCAACAATTGCATAGTCAGATTACTGCTATTTTCTCAAGAACACCTGTCCTCACTTTCATTTTCTCAACTAACATCTAGATTCACTTCTTCCCTTTCTCAGTTTGTGGCTTCCTATTCTGTCTGAAATCTGATCTATAATTTCATTGTTATTGGCATGATTGTTCTTTTTCTGCTGTTTATGTTTCCAGTCATCATCCAACGTTTAAGGAAAACATTTCAACATAACTCTGATAATATTCATTTGGCAGTTCTTACTAATAGAGCAAAAGAATAATGTCATCTATCGGCTGGTCACTTATCTCATAAAGGCTAATATTTTGTGTCATCTGTGTCATCAGCTCACCATTCTCTATTCTCCCTATGACCCCTCAAGCATTTATGGTCTTGGTATTCAGTGACGGGTATGATTCCAGCCACCTAGTATGAACCTAAGACAGGTTTTCCCCATGGAAAGGGGAACAGCTGATGACGGGTAACAACTATGGTGAAGTGAGAACAGCCTAAGACAGAAGCCAAGATGTTTAACGTATGTTTTTAATAAAAAAGGGGGAGATGTTGGGAGCCAACATCTATAGCTACATGGCTGAGGCCTGTAAAGGCCCATCTGGAAGATCACCTCTGACATAGGATATCAGTTATACCTATAATATTGGCGTGTGATTAGTGACCAGTGTGCATACGTGGCAGTAAAGCCTGATGGAAAGCTGCTCAGCAGAATTATCTTATATGATTCTAAGTTGTATTTCTTTCTAGATATTTTTCAAACTTCTATTCTCTGGTGAGTCAGTTCTAAAGCAGTTTCCCCTAGAGTTAAGATTAGAGACTAAATTACCATCATAGTCTTATTGCCCTGTTCCTGGCCAGGCAGAAACGATTGCTTTTGTCCCGTTACAGGCTATGCATTTCCTTGTCTTTGTTTTGTTAAATATCGAAAACTGTCTGCAGCCCAAAGCCATTAACTTGGCGACTATGCCTTTGTTTCATACCGAAACTCTGTCTGCCTCTGTTTACCTCAGCCCGAGGCCATGTGGCCATGCATTTCCTTACTCAGGAGTGTGAAAGCTACTATATGATTTCTAGAGTAGACTTGTTAGGATAAAATATAATTTATACACTTATAGTTACGTTTTAGAGTATATTTGAGTAAACTTATGCTTGCTGTTTTGTTTCTTTTGGCTACATTATTCAAATATAATAGTTACTATACGATTTATAAAAGAATTAATGATAAGGTATTGGCTTAATAAGATATAGCATAGTATTAAAGGTCAATCATTACAAAAATTAAAGTTTAGACATAGGAAATTCATTTAAGTCATGGTAAGGTTTTATAATTTAAGAATAAGTTTTGATCATTGTGGAATTACAGGACACTACATTGAACCATAATAGATTAATAGAATATCTGAGTCATTTAAGTAAACTTACAGATTATAGTATAGTGTTAAATTGATAATATTAATCGTTAAAAATATTAGGAGTCAGTAAACTTGGATTTAACTTAGAAAAGTTTTTGTATTAATCAGGGTCTGGAACAAAGAGTATAATGTGAATGATTTATTGAACATTGTGGAGAACACTTTGAACAATCTGTATTAAAATTGTATACCTGTAAATTTAATGTAAGTTTTGTGAAACACGTCATGCATCATGGAATTGTAATTGTTTGCTTGGAACTTGCAAGTCTCGTGATGTGTAATTTGCATAGGAATGTGTACGCCCCCAGCAAGTGATTGTCACACTGCTGGAGGGTATAGAAAATGGTATATAAGTTGGAAGGAGTTCAAATAAAATTTGGCTTCAGTCCTGATCAGACTGTTCCCAGAAGAATGGCCTCAGAGTCGTTTTCTTCTCTCCGTCTTGATCCACCGGAGCGGTCCAACCCACCCTCATAAGTCGGGGTTGGCGAAGACCCCGGCAGTTTGGCGCCCATGCCTTGCAGGTTTTGCTCAGGAATTGGATGCCAGCTCCAACTGCCATAAGGGTGTGTCTTGCATTTCCTAAAGTTCTTATGATTTCAGGTTTTACATTTAGGTCTCAGATCCATTTAGAGTTAATTTTTGTGTATGGGGATAGATAGGGGTCCTGTTTGAATCTTCTGCATGTGGTCAGCCAGTTTTCCCAGCACCATTTACTAAATATGTTCTCCTCTCCCCAGTGGTGGGTGATAGAGGCTTTGTCAAAGATGAGTTGGTTGAGAAATTGAAGTTTTGCTTCTGAAATCTCAATTCTATTCCATTGGTCTATATGCCTGTTCCTTCACCAATACCAACCTGTTTTGATTATTGTGGCATTATAGTAAAGTTTGAAGTCTGGTAATGTGATACCTCCTGCTTTGTTTTTTTTTTTTTTTTTTGCCGAAGATTTTTCTGGCTATTCTTGGTCTTTTGTGTTTCCATATTCCTGTATTGTTCTTTTTAGATATGAGAGGAATGTTGCTGGCAATTTCATGGGTATTGCATTAAATCTGTAGATTGTCTTAAGTAAGATGGACATCTACACAATGTTGATTCTAGCCGGGCTCGGTGACTCAGCCTGTAATCCCACGGCTTTGGGAGGCTGAGGTGAGTGGATTGACTGAGCCCGCGGGTTCGAGACCCACCTGCACAGCGAGACCTCATCTCTACAATAAATCAAAAATTCAACTGGGCGTGGTAGCGCATGCCTGTAATTCCGGCAACTCGGAAGACTGAGGCAGAAGGATCGCCGGAGCCCAGCAGGTCGAGGCTGCAGTGGCCTGGAGCGACCACTGCACTCCATTCTGGGTGACAGAGTGAGACTCCAACTCAAAAAAAAAAAAACAAAAAACAAAAACAAAACAAAAAAACCCCACAATGTTGATTCTTCCAATCCATGAGCATGGGACATTTTCCACTTGTGTGTGTGATCTTTGATTTCTTTGAGCAGTGTTTTGCAGTTTTCATTGTAAATGTTTTTCATGTCTCTTGTCAGGAAGATGCCAAGGTATTTCATTTTTTTGTGGCTATTGTGAATGGGGTTGTGCTTTTTATTTGGGTTTTTGTTTGTTTATTGTTGATGTAAAGAAATGTGATTGTGTTTTGCACATTTATTTTATACCCTGAGACTTTGCCAAAGTCCTTTATCTGTGCAAGGAGGGTTTTGACAGATTCTCTTGGGTTTTCCAGGTACACAATCATGTCATCTACACAGAGAGATAAGTTGACTTCCTCTTTTCCTATTTGGATACCCCTGATCGCCTTCTCTTTTCTGATTGCTCTAACCAGGACTTCCAAAACTATAGTGAACAGGAGGAGTGAGAGTGGGCATCCTTGTCTTGTTCCAGTTTTCAGGGGAAATGGTTCCAATTTTTGTTTGTTTAGGAGTATATTGGCTGTGGGTTTCTCATAGATGGCTTTTACTATTTTGAGGTATGTTCCATGTATGCCTAGATGTTTGGGGGTTTTTTATCAAGAAGTGGTGCTTGATTTTATCAAAGATTTTTTCTGTATCTAATGATATAATCATATAGCTTTTGCTTTGACGTCTGTTGATGTATTTAATTACATTTATGGTCTTGTGAATGTTGAACCAGACTTGTGTCCCAGGGACAAAGCCTACTTGGTCATTTTGGATGATTTTTGAGAGGTGTTGTTGAATCTGGTTTGCTAGGAACTTGTTGAGAATTTTAGCATCTATGTTCATCAAAGATATTGGCTTGTAGTTCTCTTTCTTTTTAACATCGCCATTAATGTCTGATAGCCGGGTTTGTAGTTTGAGACCAGTCTTTCTGGGGGCTTTTCATTGTTTGCATTCTGAAGTCAGTTTTCTCAGTATCTGACCTCCCAGGGGTCTGTGATAGACTCATATTCTTTTCATTTTTCTTCATTTGTGTAGATTTTTCTCTCCCCCTTTCCCTCCCCTTCTTTAATTTCCAGGGAATGTGGGGTTGCTTTTACTTCTTTTTGTTCAATCTCCTGTTGTTCCTTATGAGCGTCCTCTGGCTTTGTTCACTTTTGAGGCTGGACTGTGGGTTGGGGCTGTACTTTTTACAGTTTTGAGATTTAATTGAGGGGGAAGCTGTGATTCAGAATCTATCTGCAGATCCCAGTATCCACCAACAGATGTATGGGTTCACTGGAACTCACTTCCCAAACCTTACAGTCTGTCCATGCAGTGGGGTTTAAGTTTGCTCTCTGGAACTAAACGAGGCAAGAAAAAGGAAAATAATGGGAAAAGGGGGGGATAAAGAAGAGGTTGGAGAGACAGAAGTGTAAGAGGGCAGATAGACATACATACCAACTAATGAATAGAAAGAGACACAAGGCCAGAAAAGAGTAAAAAGCAAACAAATAAACAAGATTCCCTAAAGCATACTGGTAATCACACAAAGACAATCTAATAAATTCATGCCTTTTGATGTGCTTTTCTCCAACACAGACAAGTGGTCTATTTCAAAAAGCAAACAAAAGTGAACAAAACAAACAGTCAAAACAATAAAATCAAAATAAGAAACCAGACTAACTCTGGAGTCTTTCCTGAGTGTCTAAAGTCTCTTAAGCTCTGATCTCTAGTCTCTCCTCTTTGTTCTCACTGCAGGCAGATAGATTTACTAAAAGCTTGGGTTGATTCCCTTGGCTTGCTGCCTGAGAGGCCTGCCACAGGACTAAATTGTCTGTGTCTGATTAAGTGTAGAGGAGGTCCTTCTGCCTCCTGTTTGGTGAGGTTACCTTAGAAAGAAACCAAGGTGGAGGCTGCTCATAGATAGGTGAGGCAATGCGAATCTCTGCCTGGAAAATGATCCTTTCTTTCCACCCGTCCTTTCTCTCCTCTCATCCAGGTCCATGGATGATACACTATGACAGGCTATGGTGTTGTGCACCTGGCGTCAGGCACTGGGAATCAGCGATATAGCTGGGTGCTGCATGTGGTGTGCTGCCAGTAACTTGGGGTTGGGGAGGGATCTCAGAGTTCCTGGAACCAAGAGCCGAGAGTGGCTGTTCAGCACCTCCTTAAGATATACTGTTCCCTTACACAACCATGGGGGTCTTAGCTCCCAAGTTGGAGGTTAAGTAGAGCTGGGTGTGTGAGTCACTGCAGGTCTCTGCCTGGTCACAGGGCTCCAGCTGTTCTCTGGACCCACTGTAGTCAGGGGCGAGTTGGGGGAAGTGGAGTGCAAGACTGCTGGGTGCCTCAGCCAGAGTGGAGACCAGAGCTCCAAAGGGTGGGTGGTGGGTGGTGGCAGCAACTTTGGGTCCCACACAGGGTTCTTCAGCCAGGACTAGAGCTGGTACCTCTGAGGGATGCATGTCTAGAGCCTCCCTGGGTAATGGTGGCTTGAGATGGGACTGGGTAGGGACCTGGAACCCAGAGCAGGGACCCCGAACTCTGAGGGTCAAGCACTGGCTATGTCTTTGGGTGCTTCAGCCTGGGCAACAGTGCAGAGTCTGGAGGCACAGGTGCTGGGGGCCTGCATGGGCAGCGATGTCCTTGTGCCTTGTGGGGCACCCCAGGAGGGAATGGAGTCTGTAGTTCCAAGGGGCGGGCATGGAGGGTATGGGGGGCTGCCACAGCCCAAGACTGGGCTGGGCACCCAGCCAGGGTGGGAGCTGGCACTGACTGAGTGCCAGGCAGATCAGGGTAGCCAGCAAGGGAACCCATATCTCCACAAGGTGGTATCGGAGGCCCTCCACAGGTGGCTGCAGGTGGCTTGGGGCCAGGTGAGATGGTGTAGCCAGGGAGGGAGCTGGGAGCTCCATGTGGCTGGGTCCCAGGGCCACCTGGGGTGAGCAGCAGTGGCAGAAGGGCCATGATAGCCAGCAGTGCGTGAGGCCAATGGTCTCCAGGTCTTGGACCAGTGTGGCTGGTGGTGGGTGGGGGAATGGGGAAAGGAAAGTAAGAGTCTTTATGTGAACTCACTTTCAGTGAGACTCACAGTCTCACCTGTGCCATTGCCATCTTACTGGAACTCTCTTACTTCACATTTCAAACAAATTTTGTAAGCCTCAAGGACATTTGAAATAAGGCTCTACTCCAAGGCAAGTCATGCCATAAAATCTGAAAATCTGAAACAAAAGTTATTTACTTATTTATATACCCAAACAATGTGATATTATTACCGGGTCACGTGAGGTTACTAATTTGAGATAACTCTGAAGTTGGAAATCTGTAACTATGAAATGGACTTTTTTATTTTTCAGTTTGTTTCAAAGCTTTCTCATCAGTGGATAGGGTAAAAGGGCCCTCCTTTCTTTTTTTTTTTGAGTTGGAGTCTCACTCTGTCGCCCAGCCTTGACCTGCTGGGCTCCGGCGATCCTTCCACCTCAGCCTTCCAAGTAGCCGGAATTACAGGCATGCACTACCACGCTCGGCTGATTTTTTGATTTATTGTAGAGATGAGGTCTCGCTGCCCAGGCGGGTCTCGAACCCACGGGCTCAGGCAATCCACTCACCTCAGCCTCCCAAAGGCACGGGATTACAGGCTGAGCCACCGAGCCTGGCTGGGCCCTCCTTTTTAAAAGCTTTTATCATTCCATTGAAAAAAGAATGGAGCCAGATAACTAGTGAATGTTGAAACGTTTTTGTGTTTATGCCCTTTGGACAGACTTAGAGATCATCAGTGATTGAGTTACTTCAATCTTTTGTTCTTTTGCCTCGTCTAGGATTCATATTAACATGAGTTAAGTAAAGGTATTAAAATATTTTTGCATATTTTTAAAAGAATCATGTCAGATCTGGCTATGTATATTTATTAAGGCCTTTGCACTCTATCCAGAGTTTTGTTTCAGATAAAATGCAGAAAGGTATTTTAGAGAAACACATGCATCCCTTTGTAAAACATTAAATCAATTAAAATATTACAGCCACTCTTATGCTCTAGTAATATAATAGATCAATACAAAGTCTCTTACAGAATTAACTAGCCGATTTTTAGAACAGTGATTAAGTCATGAATCTGGAAGAGATTCCTAGGCATGTGTGAATTTTAACTAGTTACTAAATATCTCTCTGTGCCTCTGTTTTCTCGTCTGTAAAATGAGAATATTCATAGTTCCTACTTCATGGGGTTATGGCAAAGAATAAAATAATATGTGTAAAAAATCTCCAAACTACTCAATATAGATAAGCTGTCACAGTTGTCTCTTAACAATCCTCCACCCTATGTGCTTAAAATTCTTCCAGTATTCCCTGTTTACTCTTGCTTCTACATGTTAACATAGGGTGAATCCTATTTGTAAAATACAGCATCTCTTCATTTTCCACAGCTCACTTAGTTTCTTCTTATTTATACTTTTAAGATATGCATCACTTTCACAAGGAAGCCTTCCCTGATCTCTTGTCATAACTAGATCAGATGCTTCTCTGTGCTGTGCTCACAGTACTGTTTTCATCTCTAGCCATGGAGCTTACCTGTCTGTATCTCAGCAAACTGTAAATTCTCTAAGGGTAAGGATCATGTTTTCAAACCGGGCTCGGTGGCTCAGCCTGTAATCCTGTGCCTTTGGGAGGCTGAGGTGAGTGGATTGCCTGAGCCCGCGGGTTCGAGACCTGCCTGGGCAACTTGGCGAGACCTCATCTCTACAATAAATCAAAAAATCAACCGGGCATTGTAGCGCGTGTCTGTAATTCTGACTACTCGGAAGACTGAGGCAGAAGGATCACCGGAGCCCAGCAGGTCGAGGCTGTGGTGGCTGCAAGCGGCCACTGCACTCCAGTCTGGGCGACAGAGTGAGACTCCAACTCAAAAAAAAAAAAAAAGTGGGCAAAACATATGAATAGACACTTCTCAAAAGAAGATATAGGGGTGGCCAACAGACACATGAAAAAGTGCTCAGCCTCACTCATCATTAGAGAAATGCAAATCAAAACCACATTGAGATACCACCTAACCCCTGTAAGAATGGCCATCATTAATAAAACAAACAACAACAGATGCTGGTGAGAATATGGAGAAAAAGCAACACTTCTACACTGCTGGTGGGAATGCAGACTAATACAACCTCTTTGGAACACAGTGTGGCAATTTCTGAAGGAACTAGAGGTTGACCTTCCATATGACCTATATTGGGAATATACCTGGAGGAACTCAAATCATTCTACAAAAAAGATACCTGCACATGTATATTTGTTGCAGCTCTATTCACAATAGCAAAAACATGGAACCAACCTTGTTGCCCATCAAATTTGGACTAGATAAAAAAATATGGTACATATACACAATGGAATATTATACAGTCATAAAGAAGGCCAAATATATGAAACTTACAGCAAATTGGATGGATTTGGAGTTGATCATACTCAGTGATTTACCACAGAAACAAAGAACTGAGTTCCATATGTTCTCACTCATAAGGTGACCTTGAACAATTATAATGCTGTGAGAAGGCAATTGGCAGTAGCAGAAAACTGTCAGGGTAAGTGGGACTGGCAGTTGGGGGCATGCCTCATCAAAAAGGCTACCTGCATGATCAATGTTTGCATACCAAGCCCTGAATTGTACCTCAAATCTTTGTAATAAATAAACTAATTAATTTAAATAAACAAATAAATTAAAGGATTAATCTCTTTGGCAGGTCTATTCTCCTAATACCCAGTTTTGAAAAATTTGTTTTTCGTTCTTTAAAGTTTTCCCCAAAGTTTCAATAACATGTCAGTGAAACTATGATGCAAAATCATGTTTTTTGAGGAAAGGAAAACATAGCTGAAAAATTTTAAAATATTGCCACTGCAACAATTTCACACTGCTAGCCTCTATTGTAAAGAATTCATTTATCTAATTATTATGTTTTCATACTGTTTTAATTATTTGATGAATAGTTTCTATGAATAATACTGCCCTTGTTTATTTCCATGTATGCCATAAAAATTAGATCTGGAAATCTCAAAAACACTTAGAGAATATTTATATAAATATCTAGGCAGTGGATGGAAAAATGATTTTAGTTTTTGAATAAAAATTGTGAAGCGCCTTTGGGAGGCTGAGGTGAGTGGATTGCCTGAGCCCGCGGGTTCGAGACCCGCCTGGGCAGCGAAACCTCATCTCTACAATAAATCAAAAAATCAGCTGGGCGTGGTAGTGCATGCCTGTAATTCCAGCTACTTGGAAGGCTGAGGCGGAAGGATCACCGGAGCCCAGCAGGTCGAGGCTGCGGTGGCCGGGAGCGGCCACTGCACTCCAGTCTGGGCGACAGAGTGAGACTCCAACTCAAAAAAAACCAAACAAACAAACAAAAAAATTGTGAAGCAGACAAGATATTGGTGTTATTTTATTTTATTTATTTATTTTTTAATTAATCAATATTTTTTATTATGGTTTTGTGGGGTACAATTAAGGGTTAGGTGTACAATTACATTTCATTCAGGCACCCTGTTGATAAGAGGTGTTTTCCCATCCCCAGACAGATATTTGCTACTGTTAATCCCATCCCCCTCCCCCATAGTTTCCCAGTACCGTCAGTCATTTACTTATAGTATTACATTGGATGTTCAAGGTCCATTATATGAGTGAGAACATGTGATACTCGGATCTTTGTTTCTGTGAGAGGTCACTCAGTATCATAGACTCTAGTTCCATCCAGGTTGCTGTGAAATTCATGATTTTGTTCTTTTTTATGGCTGCATAGTATTCCATCGTGTATATGTACCACATTTTTTTTTTTTGAGTTGGAGTCTCACTCTGTCACCCAGACTGGAGTGCAGTGGCCACTCCTGGCCACCGCAGCCTCGACCTACTGGACTCTGGCGATCCTTCTGCCTCAGCCTTCCAAGTAGCCGGAATTACAGGCACGCACTACCACACCCGGCTGATTTTTTGATTTATTGTAGAGATGAGGTCTCACTGCCTAGGTGGGTCTCGAACCCGCGAGATCAGGCAATCCACTCACCTCAGCCTCCCAAAGGCGTGGGATTACAGGCTGAGCCACTGAGCCCAGCTTGTACCACATTTTTTTAATCCAGTCCTCTTTTGATGGGCAGCATGGTTTTTTCCAGGTTCTTGCTATTGTGAACAATGCTGCAATAAACATACGTGTGCAGGTATCTTTTTTATAGAGTGATTTGTGTTCTTCAGGGTATATTCCCAGTAGGGGGATTGTGCTTTTAGAAATTGCCACACTGCTTTCCACAGAGGTTGCACTAGTTTACACTCCCACCAACAGTGTAGAAGTGTTCCCTTTTCACCACACCCTCTGCAACAGCTGTTATTTTTTGAGTTGTTGATAATTGCCAAACCAAAAGAAGAATATAGGTCTTACACAGATCCCTGGGAAATCAGACACCAATTAGAATATTGGTGTTATTTTAAAGAGCAATTAAATTTATTTGCTTTAACAGAGATTTGCCTACTAAACAAATACCAAGTAAAAGAGTCTCTTTCTTTCTTTCTTTCTTTTTTTCTTTGAGTTGGAGTCTCTGTCACTCAGACTGGAGTGCAGTGGCCACCCCCGGCCACTGCAGCCTCAACCTGATGGGCTCCGGTGATCCTTCCGCCTCAGCCTTCCAAGTAGCTGGAACTACAGGCGCATGTTACCACACCTGGCTAATTTTTTGATTTGTTGTAGAGGTGAGGTCTCACCAAGTTGCCCAGGCGCGTCGCGAACCCGCAGGCTCAGGCATTTCACTCACCCCAGCCTCCCAAGGTGCGGGATTACAGGCTGAGCCACCGAGCCCAGCTGAGTCTCTTACTTTCTTATAGTCTCCAGAAAAAATAGATCAGAAAATATATTTTTTGATCTGTTGCTTCTAAAATATTTTAGTTTTCATTTAAAATTATGTCTGCTGAGTATGTATAATGATAAATGCTTATATATAATATATTTAATATTCTGTGTGGTTTTTTATTTTAAATATTTGGGGTAAAATTCCAGGTTAGGCATGCAAATGTTCATTATGGAGGTACACTTGTTAATGAGGTATGCCCCCCCGGCAGTTTCTCATTATTGCTAATCCTTTTCTTATAGTATTATAATAGCTGTTCAAGGTTCGCTTATGAGTAACAACATGTGATTACTCTATATAACTTTTACTGACAATAAAAGTGAACATACACAATAAAACTTATGTCTGAACATTCTATTAAAGCCCTACTAAAATCTTTACTTTTTTCAGTGCTTACAGAAATTCAGCATGCTTAAGCCAAGGTATATGACATGTATTTCAAAATACAAAGGAAAATATTTTTATTGTCTAGGGCTTTGATATTTACATATGTCCATTCATTTTGGGCATGCACATTTTATTTTGAAAATTCTAAGATGGACCGGGGTCAGTGACTCAGTCTGTAATACCAGCACTTTGGAAGGCCATAGCAAGTAGATTGCCTGAGCCCGTGGGTTCGAGACCTGCCTGGGCAACTTGGTGAAACCTCGTATTTACAATAAATGAAAAAAATTAATTGGGCGTGGTAGTGCACACCTGTAGTTCCAGCTACTTGGAAGGCTGAGGTGGAAGGATTGCTGGAGCCCAGTTGATCAACTCTGGGGGCGCTGGGAACATACCACTGCACTACAGCCTGGGTGATGGAGTGAGACACGAACTAAAAAAAAAAAAAAAATGAAAAATAAAAGAAAAAGACAATTCTAAGATGTTTGTCCTATGACAGTTGTAAACATCAGCTCCACTTTAATAGTCTTAAGAAACTAGACAATTAAAGCAAAAACATTTATTGAAATATGGATAGAAGATAGGGAAGCTGATAAGAAATCACAGACCCTGGAGATGAAGTGGGCAATGGATTCTCTCATGAACAGGAGATTTTGAGAACCAGTCTAGAGAATTAATAAGGTTGGGTTTGAAAAGTATTATTGTAAAGAAATGCCATTTGGAGTATAAAAATATGACCTTGTGATATTGTGTGTTAGTGGATATACCGGTGTAGTGGGTGAGGATGGTGGCTGGGTAGAAAGAAAGAGTTGACGGGATGATTATATATTTCTCTTTGCCATTACTTATATTTTTCTTTACCTTTACTCTTAGTGGTAATAATAATTTCTGTAGTCTTGAGCAACTCATTTTAACAATCTGATTTTTAATTCTGTCATTTGTAAAACAGGCTTAGAAGTACTTATGCTGTAGGCATAATACTTTTATTTCATTAATAAGTGTGTCTGCTCAGGGGAATGATAGAGATAATGCATTTAAAAGAGCTACTCACTCCGGGCTCTGTGGCTCAGCCTGTAATCTCACGCCTTTGGGAGGCTGAGGTGAGTGGATTGCCTGATCCCGCGGGTTCGAGACCCGCCTGGGCAGCAAGACCTTTACAATAAACTTTAAATAAATCAGCAAAACTTTACAATAAATCAAAAAATCATCCGGGCGTGGTAGCACATGCCTATAATTCCAGCTACTTGGAAGGCTGATGTGGAAGGATTGCCGGAGCCCAGCAGGTCGAGGCTGCGCGGCCACTGCACTCCAGTCTGAGCGACAGAGTGAGACTCCAACTCAAAAAAAAAAAAAAAGAGCTACTCACTATACTTAGAGTAAGTGCATACTGAATAATTAATATTATCTTTTTAAAAAATTCACATTTTTGGTTCTTTTCCTATAGCAGCATAATCTTAAGTTTTTGGTACTAATGAGACATGGAAATTGATCAAGCTGCGAAATTGTGCTGAGTTAACGGCAACTAGATATTATCTCAATTGTTTAATTATTCGGTTTTAGTAATAACTACCTGGAATGTTACCTAAAAAATAATTGAAAGATTATGTTCAATTTCCATGAGAAATAAAGTTGTAATCAAGTAGCATCATCTGCCTTTCAATTGGCAGTGAAATATCATTGGATCTTGCTATCTTTTATCATAGTGAGGCCTGGAAATATCTTACTGCATACAAATTTACTGTAGAACTTAGCTGTATCTAAATAGACTTGCTAAAAGTTGTCTTTGCTTCTTTATTTTTAATCAGGTTATATTTATAAGTTTGCCAACTTGCAGATATAAGTAACTATTTCCAAGCCAAATTTTCATTTATAAAATGCAGGACCAGAATACATCTCTAAAGTTACTTACACTTCAACAATATTGTTCTATGATTTTAATTATAACTTGATTTAAAAACATAAAACACCTTTTTAGGATACTCAAAACCAATCAATTAATGCATAATTATTGAATACTGTGTTTAGGCACTATTCTACATACCCAGTGTATAGTGATGAATAAGCAGACAAGATCTTTCTCTTAAGAAATTTGTGTTTTAGTATATGTGTAGGGGTCAATGGAGTGACTGGGGGTGCATAAAGTACTAAACTTAAAAGTAAGATAACAAATAAACAAGTGTCATATATTGATATAATTATTTGACAGCAAGTGTAAGATGTTGACAATAGGAGTATAGAAAAAACACAAGGAATATAAAGCCAAGAATAAGAAGGCAAATAGTTATAAGTAGACCTTAGTCAATGAATTTTTTTTTTGAGTTGGAGTCTCACTCTGTTGCCCAGACTGGAGTGCAGTGGCCGCTCCCGGCCACCGCAGCCTCAACATGCTAGGCTCCAGCGATCCTTCCGCCTCAGCCTTCCAAGTAGCTGGAACTACAGGCTCGCGCTACCACACCTGGCTAATTTTTTCATTTATTGTAGAGATGAGGTCTCACCAAGTTGCCCAGGCGGGTCTCGAACCCGCGGGCTCAGGCAATCCATTCACCTCAGCCTCCCAAGGCGCGGTATTACAGGCTGAGCCACTGAGCCCGGCTCAATGAATTTTTAAAAGGAAAAATACAATATTTATGTAGCTGAAAATAGTTGCTCATAGTATATAAACAAAAATTGTCAAAATTTTAAGAAAAAAATGGCAAATTAAGAATAGTAGATTTTATCCAATTATTACAATAATTGCTAGACCAAACAGTTTGAACAATGATGAGAAAATAAATATCTGAAAACATAATTAAGGAACTGAATTTACTTGATATATGTAAAAACATGAACCCACCAATTAGATGCCACTAATTTTTCTCCTACTACACAGGGAATGTGCCCATTAATGCCAACATAATGGGCTGCAAAGCAAATCTTAAGACATGCAAAGAATTGTAATCATACATAGCTGACTAGTACAAGTTACTCAGAAATTTATCATAAAATTAAAGATTAGAAATTCGTTCTGATTATTTTATTTTATCTTGAACCCCTGTTCACTTATTCAAACAAATTTTTTTCTCTGTGAAACTAAGTAGAACTGAGGAGGAATCAAAGAAATCCTCATATATTAAACTCTTAAATAGAATCTTTGAATTCAAAGTAAGAATCAACAGAAGAGGCACAGGTTGTGAGCCTTTTCCCAGCAAACAAAACCACTGAGGCAGTCCTGCAAATCAAGGAGGATGGCAAATGTATTTTTTTTTTGAGTTGGAGTCTCACTCTATCACACATACTGGAGTGCAGTGGCCGCTTCCGGCCACTGCAGCCTCGACCTGCTGGGCTCCAGCGATCCTTCTGCCTCATTCTTCCAAGTAGCTGGAACTACTGGCGTGAGCTACCACGCCCAGCTTATTTTTTATTTATTGTAGAGATGAGGTCTTGCCAAGTTGCCCAGGTGGATGTCAAACCCACAGACTCGGGCAATCCACTCACCTTAGCCTTCCAAAGCACTGGGATTACAGGCCGAGCCACTGAGCCCGGCCTGCAAAACCATTTCTTAAAAAAATGTTCTGGCCGGGCTCGGTGGCTCAGCCTGTAATCCCGCGCCTTTGGGAGGCTGAGGTGAGTGGATTGCCTGAGCCCGCGGGTTCGAGACCCGCCTGGGCAGCGAGACCTCATCTCTACAATAAATCAAAAAATCAGCCGGGCGTGGTAGCGTGCGCCTGTAGTTCCAGCTACTCGGAAGACTGAGGCGGAAGGATCGCCGGAGCCCAGCGGGTCGAGGCTGCGGTGGCCGGGAGCGGCCACTGCACTCCAGTCTGGGCGACAGAGTGAGACTCCAACTCAAAAAAAAAAAAATGTTCTTGAGGGGAAAAATATAAAATACCTAAATTTCAAAAGGTGGACTACTATCATACTCTTTGCTCTCTGTCTTTGAGTGTCCAAAGATAGAGGGTTTCAAGGTATGTTTTCAATGATTCAGCTTTTGCAAGCATATACAAATAGGTTCCTCACTCGCAGTCCTGTTTTGACAATTAATAGCAAGTAATATGCTTGAATTAGAGGTCCAATTTCCTCCTGAATGCAGTTTCTCCTCTTCTTGGCAACAAAGCCATTTGCAGAGATCTGGAAATCACAAGTTTCCTAAGTGGAAGGAGGTGCTGTTCTGGTTCACCTGAAACTATCCATTCAGATTGACTGGTGTTTAACATTTCAAGACCTAGTGTATGTTATTGATGACAATGGGATCAGGGTTGCCTTAGGTGAGTTTGCATAGGGATAATAGCTGCGTCAAGCCAGCATGGAGTTGATCTGGGCCACGTCCCGCACCACATCCCTAAGGATGTGGCCAGTTCACTTGGAGAGCGCTTCCAAGTTCACAGGCTTGATGACCTGGCTTGATGACCTGTCTTGGACAGAGACACCACCAAGCTTGTCAATGTGGTCCTTATGGTGCAAAACAGTATCACTCCAGGCAATGCCCAGGAAGTCAAGGATGAGCTTGAGGGAGTGCTGCAGGTGCAACACCAGCTGCTTGTAGTACAGGGGCAGACACTTGTCCTTGCCCACCTCCATGCACTGTGCATACATAATCTCCATGATTTTGTTCTACGTGAGGCAGTCATGTTAGTTGCTGAGGTCGAAGCCAGTGATGGTGACCTTGCATATGATCATGGAGTGCACGGAAGCCCAGTCATCATGTACCATCAGCAAGAACTTGAATTTGGGGAACAGGCCTGACAGGTACACTGAGGACTTGAGCGTGAAGGGGTCCTTGTTGCAGAGCACGCAGGCCAACTACCCATGATTGGCAATAGCCTCTAGGATGAAGGCCTGTATGGTGGGTCCGGCACCTCGTCCATCACACCCGCCTCGTCCAGCCTCAGCTTCTTGCAGCCAGACTTGAACCAGGCCCAGCATGCAGCCAACACGTGCAGAAAGATGCATATCTCCTCACTGCAGTGCGCCTCGGAGTGGGCATCCAGCATGGCCTCGCTGTAGCAGTACTCCATGCGGTTGACTCGCATCATCACCAGATCCTCCTGCTCAGGCCACATGGCTCACCAGGGGCTCCAAGGGCCCGCCAGCACCGCCCGGCACTCCAGCACCTGCTGCCCCAGCTGGACGCCAGCACCAGGGTCAACTTGCAGCCAGCCGCCAGCAGCACCTTCTGCTCCAGCAGGCACATGCTGGGCCAGGGGTGGGGCAGGCCTGGCCCAGGAGCCAGCGTCTGTAACTACAGCTACAGGTCAGTGGGCAACCTGCCCACCCAGATCACATCTCCTCTGGGCACTGCCAACTCTGGGCTCCAGCCCTCGAGCCTGCTTGCCAAGGCTTTCTGCTGGCAGAACCTGCTCCAAGGCATGGCCAGACAGCCCCATGCACCCAACAACTCCGGGCTCACCAACCACCCTGACTGAGGCTCATTTTGATAAGTTTAAATAATATCTCAGCAAAGAAAAATTACATGCAATAAAATCAGTACAAATTTAGAACTAAACTAAGACAAATCTAATAAAACATCAAAGCTTATCATAGCAGCTTAGGAGGTTCTTAAAGGAAAATCTATAGATCCAAAAGCTCATATTAGAAAAGAAAAAAAGTGCAAATTATTAGCAGTATTTCTTTCAAGAAATTAGAAAAGTGAAAAGGAAATCTAGATAAAGTAATAGTAATAAGTATGCTAAACAAAGTTAGCAAAGCATGCAACAGCAAACAAAGTAAGACAATGCTGTGAATATTTTATGTAAGTAAATTTAAAAGCATAGATAAAAATTAATCTTTAGTAAAATATTTTCATAAGGCTTGATGGCTCAGCCTGTAATCCCACGCCTTGGGAGAATGAGGTGAGTGAATTGCCTGAGCCCGTAGGTTCAAGACCCTCCTGGGCAACTTGGTGAAACATCTTTACAATAAATCAAAAATCAGCCGGGCATGGTAGTGCACGCCTGTAGTTCCAGCTACTTGGAAGGTTGAGGTGGAAGGATCGCTGGAGTCCAGCTGGTCGACGCTGCGGTGGCCAGGAGCGGCCACGGCACTCCAGTCTGGGTGACAGAGTGAGACCCCACTCAAAAAAAAAAAAAAGAAAAATATTTTCAAAAATGTAAGATGAAATAGCAAATCGGAATAGTAAAAACTAAAGTTTTGTTACCTTAAATTCCAAGGTTTTAGATGGAAACTTCAGCAAACATTTAAGAAACAAATGCTCCCTATCTTATACAGCCTATATTAGTACTAAAAAATTTAGAATACTTCTAGAGTTAGGCAAGTTATGTCATTGTGACAACAAAACCAGAAAAGGGCAGTATAAGGAAGAAGCATTATAGACTAATCTCATAGTAAAAAAGCAATGATAGCAAATTTTTGTAATAGATGATAACAAATCAGTGGCAATATACACCATAGTTAAGATTTTTCTTTCTTTTTTATATTATAAATATGTAGGGTACAATTGAGCGTTAGGTATACAAACGCTGATTATGCAGCTACTCTTGTTAATGAGGTAAGGATTTTTCAAATAATATGTGTTCTGAAATTAGTAAAGTTTATTAAAAACAAAAAATCATGAAAAAACTGTTTTTACATCACAAATGTTAGCATATTTTAATTTTTAAAAATCTGTATTTTCCCACATTAGGAGATTTACAAGGGAAAGTCATGTAATATTTTAAGTAGCTGATTTAAAACAACTGATACAATTTAATCTTTATTATAATTAAATAATGTTTATTAAACCAGGAATAGAACTTTTCATAATTGATAAATAATATCTGAAGGTAGTATAAACTCTTTAGCCCACTCGGAATTAAATTATAGTTCTACCATATTACTTTGGAAAAATTGCTTAACATTGTTGTGCAAAAATTCTTCACTTAAAAGTACATAATTTTATATATAAATTACTTTGAAATGTATCTAAATAAATAGCTAAAAAGTACTAATCCATTCTAAAATTGCCAATCATACAGTAAAGTGAAGCCTGTGGTAGCTGTGAGTGTGCCACGGCACTCCAGCCTGGACAACAAAGTGAGACTTCCACTCAAAAAACAAAAACTAGGAACTCGTAAACATTTTTTTTTCTTTTTAGCAATGATGATACCTTGAACATTTTGAGAAATAGAGACTGAAATTCATTGTGCTTTGATATCATGGTGGCCAAAGTGAAGAGATTGATTTGGCAGGGAACAGAATGCTCAGGCATTTGGGGTCTTATAGTGATTGTTTCTCAATGCAAATCAATAATTTCTTCATTAAGATATATTTTCCAGCCGGGCTTGGTGGCTCAGCCTGTAATCCCGTGCCTTTGGGAGGCTGAGGTGAGTGAATTGCATGAGCCCACGGGTTCGAGACCTGCCTGGGCAACTTGGCGAGACCTTATCTCTACAATAAATCAAAAATTAGCTGGGCATGGTAGTGCGCACCTGTAGTTCCAGCTACTTGGAAGGCTGAGGTGGAAGGATCGCCGGAGCCCAGCAGGTTGAGGCTGCGGTGGCCGGAAGCGGCCACTGCACTCCAGTGTGGGTGAAAGAGTAAGACTCCAACTAAAAAAAAGGACATATTTTCCAAATTTGTAGATTATTTTTTTATTGGTGCAATTTTCTTAAAGCTTGCATTAGCTTTGGGTCCTCACTTAAAAATTGAAAGATCAGATAATAGCAAATAATCACTATACTGTTATTACTAGCTCACCTTCAACTCTATTTTAAATTGAGGCACAAAAGTTTACTTTATTAAAATCAGGACGTATGCCACACATTGAGGAAAAAGGGAAAGGAGAAGGGAAGGACTGGTAGAAAGAATGCATCTTAAAGTTTGACTTGGGAATGGTATCTCAGAATTGGGATGCCTTTGGCAATTCAACACCTTTGACTAATAGTTTGAGTTAATCAATCAGTGACCTGTATTCAGTATTCCTTCCAAGTCTTGTAGTGCTTTACCTGAATACTTTTCCTAATAGAACCGATTAGTTTGAAGGAAGTTACTAATGTTCACATTTTAGCCATCATTTTCGTACTCATTCTATTAACAGCTAACTTAGTAGTATTTAAACATTCCTGCGTTTTTACTCTATGTAATATCTGGATGCCTTAGAAAGGTAGGGTACTGGGATTATGCCCATGTTACTGATGGCGAACTAGAAAAACAGATTATATAATTTAAACAGGTAATAGGGACAACAAATTCAAACTTTGGTAATTTGACTCTAGTGTACATTTTCTTAGTCGTTGTATTCTATAGCCTCTTGATGACTTGGTAAATGATCTTTGCCAGTCCACAGTATGACTTTGTAAAAGCCTCTTTTGCAAACATATTTATGGATGGTTTAGTTTAAGACATGAAATCTATAGGTAGTAATTGATTGTCTGAAACTTGTGTCATAGCCAACTCTTACTCAGCTACTAAAATTGGTCTGTGATACCAAAGGGCACAGAATGCATGCCCACTAGTCACTGGTGACCTCTTTAGATACTATTCTAAAGACTGTGAATTAATATTTTATAATATAGTATGCTTTTAGGCACAATGTGTGAGGAAATATCTTATCTTTATCATACTCCAAATTAAAACTTTTTAATTTACAAAAACATTTTTAATGAATTGGGCAATTGCTTCAAGAAGCCCACCTTTTAGATATAAAAAAGTAATGTCCATGATTTTATGAATTAAAAACAAAGACCGTTTAATTTGAATTTGAGTAAAATTGTAATAGGGAATCGAGCCATAGGAGTCAAAGTACAAAGAGAAGTTTATTGAGCCAAGAGCCAGCTGGCGGCCACCGACCCTTGAGACACAAAGTCCCAGGCAAGGGCCCCCCGCTGCTCAGCGGGATTGGACTTAAGTACAATTTGATTCGGGTGGGGGGGGTCTTTTACATTTGCAGCTGGCTAAACCACACATTCTTGTTTGGCCTTGCTTTTGCTAACTTAGCCTTTAGAGAGATGCTTTCTTTTACAAATGAATGTTTTATCTTGTAACAGACTGCGGAAATTGCCTGAAGCTCTTTACAGAAGCAAGAACTTGCGATTAGAGCATTTTACTTGTGAAGGCATGTGAAGGCTTGTGAAATTATTTGTAATTTTTAAACTGCCAATTCAAAGCTTTCCTTTTCTTAAACTGTTTTTTTTTTTTTAGGATAGCCTTTCACAAAATGATTGGGGGCATATATACACTGAGGCAGCCTTACCCTCAATATCATCACAAATCAGCCAGTAGAATTATTTTTTTGATATGACTGAAGAGTTGATTAAATCTACATCCTTTTTATGATTAAAAAGGGTTATGTATGAAATGCAGTTGGGGATGGAAGTCTAATCACTTTATTTTCCTCATATGAATATTTTATTTTGATTTGGTTTATATTCATAATCGATTTTATCACACCATGCTACTTAAAACTAATTACCATAATTCTTAGTCAAAGTAAGAGAATTCCATTCATGAATTAACTATATTTTCTTGTGGATTTTTCAAAGCATTTTGTCATTACTGATGGCAGATGCCGAGACATACATAAGACAATCCTTACCTATTCATTTTCATGATAGATTCATCAGATTAAGCTTTCCACTGAATTTCTAACTTTTGGCAATTTGCCAGGTATATCTCTTTTGGTTGATTAAAGCGTAGGGGCTAGCTTCACCCACCTGCCTTCTGCTAAGGTTATGCTGGTAGAGCAAGAAGAGAGTTTATGAAAAGCAGCATGAGCCGGGCTCCTGTGGCTCAGCCTGTAATCCCAGCACTTTGGGAGGCTGAGGTGAGTGGTTTGCCTAAGCCCGCAGGTTCGAGACCCGCCTGGGCAACTTGGTGAGACCTCATCTCTACTATAAATCAAAAAGTTAGCCAGGCGTGGTAGCGCGCGCCTGTAGTTCCAGCTACTTGGAAGGTTGAGGTGGAAGGAGCACTGGAGCCCAGCAGGTCAAGGCTGTGGTGGCCGGGAGTGGCCACTGCACTCTAGTCTAGGTGACGGAGTGACTCCAACTCAAAAAAAAAACAGAAAAGCAACATGTGTGGTATTAGGATCAGACTCTTGAAAAATTATAATGCTAGCGAGAAGTTCAGTAAGACTTAAAATTGTCCTCACATTTAATATATTTCCAAATGCTAATACATTTGATTCCTCCATAAAGTGTCACATCACAGCTACACTTTCCCCACACCAATAGCTGGCAAACATTTACTTCTGTGAGTAAACCCAGTAGTTCCATCTGTAGCCAGCTACTTGGTTTTGTTTTTTTTGTTGTTGTTTTTTGATTCGAAGTGTCACTCCATCGCCCCAGGCTGGAATGCAATGTCATGCTCATGGTGATCCTTTCGCCTCAGCCTTCCAGGTAGCCAGAACTCCAGGCGCGAGCCACTACACCCGGCTAATTTTTTATTTATTGCAGAGTCTAGGTTTTGCCAAGTTGCCCAAGCTGGTCTTGAACTCGTGGAATCAGGCAATTCACTCGCGTCGGCCTCCCAAAGTGCTGGATTGACAGGCTGAGCCACGAGTCCTGCCAGATACTTGGTTTTTAAAATTATTTAGCTGTTGTTGAAACAGATTATTTTCCTCATTCTGTTAAATAAGTTAACATATGTAACACATTTTGGCAAGTGCCTGGTGTATAGTAAGCAATATAGAATGCAATGGGTTATATTTTTTTCTCAAATGGAAGCTTGGCTCTTTGAAGATTTTTTTTTCTTTTTTGAATTGGAGTCTCACTCTGTCACCCAGACTGGAGTGCAGTGGCCGGCGATCCTTCTGCTTCAGCCTTCTGAGTAGCCGGATTTACAGGCATGCGCTACCACGCCCGGCTGATTTTTTGATTTATTGCAGAGATGAGGTCTTGCTGCCTAGGCGGGTCTCGAATCCGCGGGCTCAGTCAATCCACTCACCTCAGCCTCCCAAAGGCGCGGGATTACAGGCTGAGCCACCGGAGCCCGGCTTATATTTAGTTTTTGTGTGTTAAAAATAAATTTCCAATTACCAGAAAAATAAAATATTTTTTAAAAATAAAAATGGAAATTATCATAGAGAATTAACAAAGCTTTGTCATTTCAATTTGTTTTGATCGGTGTTCATAAAAATCATAGCATTATGCTAGTGTCTCATAAATATTTGAAAATTTATAATTTAGCACTTCTTGAATTTCTAATGTACAGACTGTTTAAATACTATTGCATATTGACTTAAAGTTACTTATTGGGAGTCCAAACAGACCAGAATTTTTTCAAAAAAGAATGCTTATATCACACTCTTTAAAGCGAGTTTCAATATCACACTATATGACCCTGCTTGTTTATGGGAGGTAGTGTTTTCTTCTAATATGTGTGATGTATTGAAAAAATTTTGTGTAGCTTTAAAATGACAGAAATAAGTGAAAATCAAATACATTCTGACTAGCTTTAAAAGTCAGGATAATCAATACTGTCAAGACATCATGAAATATAACAGAAGAAAGATAAACAAATGGGGAGAAATTTTTTTCTTTGTTTCTTCAAAGGAAGAAAAAATAGCATTTTTAGAATAGGTGGAACATAATTTCTTTTTCTTTTTTTTTTTTTTTTTTTAGTTGGAGTCTCACTCTGTCGCCCAAATTGGAGTGCAGTGGCCGCTCCCGGCCACCACAGCCTCGACCTGCTGGGCTCCGGTGATCCTTCCGCCTCAGCTTCCAAGTAGCCAGAATTACAGGCACGCGCTACCACGCCCGGCTCATTTTGATTTATTGTAGAGATGAGGTCTCGCTGCCCAGGCGGGTCTCGAACCCGCGGGCTCAGGCAATCCACTCACCTCAGCCTCCCAAAGGCGCGGGATTACAGGCTGAGCCACCGAGCCCAGCTGGAACATAATTTCTAAGGAAAAGCAGGCTCAGAGTTTTCTGTGGATTTTCTGTGTCTTCTCCAGGCAATGTCACTGCTTGGTTTAGTCTGATTCCGCTGTGACTTGCACATATCACTGTCCATGATGTTCCATGCTTTTGCTTTTTGCTTCTTGGTGTGAATGTTGAAAAGACCCTAGGGTCACACTCAACTCTTTTTCTGTGGACTTCCTGTGGATCCAGATGTGTATAGGGCCTGCTACTGTGGTTTTGCCTGTGTGCACCACACGTTGTGCCCTTTTTGTAGTAACTGAGTCCACAGATATTTTCTATATAGAAGCATAGTCTGCCACTGGGATTTTTCACTGAAAAGGCAGCAGTAAGCATGCTACCACTCATGTTATTTCTCTGTTGTTGTGTAATAAATCACCCGAAAACATAGTGATTCGAAATCACAACCATCTTATCTCTCAAGATCCATGAGGCAGCAGTTGAGCAGGACTAGAAAGAAATTACTCAACTGTGCTTGACACAGATTTGATTTGGCAGCTCACCTGGAGCTGGTGGGTACCGTTGGCCTCATGTGCACATGGGGCTTGGGTGCTTGCTGTTGCCTGGAATGCAATGGGTCTCCTCCCTGTAGGTTCTTTTTCCACTGGAGGTCTCTCTGCCTCCTGTCCTTCCACAGGCACCCTCTTTAGCAGGAGATCTGGGTTTCTTTATATGAAGATGAGTTGCAAGACAAAACCTAGAACCAAGGAACTGGAGTCAGGTGTCCCAGAACACAACTTCTGTCGCATTTCATTGATTAAATAGCAAGCCAAATGGACATCCCAGATTCAAGAGTTGAAGGGACAGACTTCCCTCTTGACACTTCCACTATGACACTTCACTAAGGGACAAAGGTGCGTTCACGGATGAGCCGTTTTTATCACTCGGCAACACTGCTTTTATGAGTGATTGGCAGCGTCCTTTGAAGAAACAGCTGCTCCCAAGAGCAATTGCTTTGAATATTGCAAATGCTTCAACTTTGTTCTACTCTAAAATGTTTCCTGAACGGTAAAAAAAAAAAAAAAAAATCAAATACCTGCTTGTTTTTTATTACAGTATTAATTTTTTTAAAAAGCTTATAATTTTACCGTAATCCCTTTCTCAAATAACTTAGCTGGTTAATTCAGGAGAGCTACATGCATCTATCGCTATAATATTCTCCACTCCTTTTGAGATAGGCAAGTGACCTCTACTGATTTTCTTTGATAAGTTGTGGAGATGAGGCTTTATACCCTTACAGAAAAGCACTCAAAACTGAAGAAACAAAATTGAAAGTCCCCTGTTTCAGTAGAGAACAATGTTAAATAGTTAATGACTGGCATTGATTCTCTGTGTTGGAGTGTTTGTTTTTGAAGGCGAGTACTGATCTAGCTAAATTTTGCAATTCTGCTTTCTGCTACAGTAACTGTTTTTGGTCTTATTACCTTGAGTCAACGTTTTTGTGATGCTGTGCCACTGTCGTACTTTTTCAGTTTCTTCTTGTGTCTTGTAGAAAAAATAAAAATTTCCTTAGTGTGAGACGTATTGTCTTTGCCTGTTTCCAGCTATGACTATCATGACCATCTCATGGCCAAACTACCTGTAATTTTCTGAAATTGCATTCTGGGTCAACCTGTAAGACTGCTTTTTCAGTTTTATCTTGTTGCAACTTTCTTTGGTCTCTGACCTCTACTGTCTGTCCTCCTAAGAAAACTTGCTCCAAGAACAGTGTTACTCATTCTAACCTTAGTTTAATACTGAGTCTTAAATGAATCTTCTTTAAAATTGCCTCCCTGTATGTTGAAGTGAGTGTTTCTCTCCTATGTGCCAATTTCTGGATTTCCATACATTTTATCTTTGAAGTTATAGCATAATATTGCACTTAATTACTTATTTATCTTCCTCTCCTGTTGAACTAGATTCAACGTATCTTTTATATTTTTGTATTCTAAGTTCTTTTTTCCTAGGACAGTGCCTGTTTAGTATATAAAATAGTCCACGTTTAACATTTAAAAAATAAGATGTTAAATTAATGCACATATACTAAACTCTGTTTATATTTAGCCCAAGGAAGATACATATTATTATCTCAGCATGGATTATTCTAGTATGATCCAGAGTAGATTACTCATGTATGATTCTCTGTTTCTTAACTGAGGTTTAAAACTGATGATGTGAAGCTAAATGTGTTTAGTCTGGAGATGTGCTGTGCCATAAACTAACCAGCAGACTGTTTCAGAGCAACCAGAAACTCCTTTTTTCCTTTCAGACATCTGTTAAGATGTAATGTCTGATGTGCTCTCGTTCCAAGACATACACTAGTTGAGAACAATTTAAGTAAAGGAACCTTGAGTCCACAAGCCATATTGCACAGAGTACATTTTGCAGAACAGCATCGTGATGTGCTGAGCTAGTCCTTCACACATTGGCAAGCCTGAGCTTGTTATCAGTAAAGCCAGTCTTATCAGGAAGCAACAGACCTCATGGAGAATTTCATTTGATCTTATGTTATCCTAAGGCCTACAGCATTGGCACATTTTTAACATAGGTGTCTTTTTCACCCTCTAACATAGATTTAACTCCACTTTTCCAAACAAAAATACAAAAGCCTAAGGTTTCAACAGCTTTCAAAAGATAACTTTCTTTCAAAGTTATGTTTCTGATTTTTTTTTTAAAACTTAAATTTCTAAAGTTAGAGTGAGGTAGTTAATTCTGCCCCTGAAAAAATATCAGTTAAAAACCATTATTCTAAATGACTTCACTTTCTTTGGTGTAAGGTTGGTATGGTAGACTATTGTATATTTGGAAGTCAGAAAGAAATTAGTTCGAGTTTTAAAATTTTCATTGTATTTTAAAGTTGTGGGGTACAAGTAGTTCAGTTTAAATATGTTTTTTTTTTTTTTAGACAGATGCTTTAGAGCAAGCCTTTTTCCCTTTTTTATATCTGATTTCTCATCTACAGAATATTGTTTATCCCTTCAGACCTCTTTTCATATGGAAAGGCAAGATAAACCTTTCCATTTGCTTTCCAGTGCTTATTTGGACACTTTGCTGTAATGAACTTAGCCATACCTTTTTTGTAGCTTAACCATTCAGATTATTTCAGGAAAACAAGTGATTTGGCCTCCTTTGTGCTATCTTCTTATTTTTACTTTGTATTTTTTATGGAGATTTTCTTTTGTCCTCAGGTATGCTCATCTATCTTCTTTGCATACAATAGGCCTTGAAACTAATTCTGATTGTGCATCATGCTTGTTGCATAACTCAGAAGTATTTGCTTATTTGCATCATTCTGATACTCCCATGTTGCCCATACTATGTTTAATGTTAAAACAAATGCTATGTTAAAAATTCACAGACATGTTCAAGTCATTGTGTGTGTGCTCTTTAGTTCTGTGCTTCTCAGTGTGTACACACACGTGACTTTTTCTGTGTATCAGGTCTCATTCTAGGAACTGGAGGAGATAGACTGAAAAATAATGAAGACTTTCCCCTGCCCTCTTGGAACTTCCAGTCAAGCAGGAAAAAGGGTATTAATTAAAAGAATAAAATAAACAATTTTAATTGCCTTTTAAATAAACATAGTAATGGAACAAGATTCTAGATCAAAATCTCTAAACTACTCTGGAAAAATGAATGAAGGATTTTCTACAGAAATGCCCTGTAAGCTGAGACATTAAGGATAAATTAAAGATTAGTCCCATGAAAACTTAGGGAGGAAATCTGAGTAAGTAAAACCAACCTGGAGATCAATTTATGGAAGAAATGTGAATCCGAATGTGCAGTGATTTGGAATAGTCATGGTGAGAATGCTTTACCTTATCTGAGGGGCTCTGAGAAGACTCTGAAAAGTTTCAGCAGATGGGTAATATGGCCTCATTGTATTCTTAAAGATATAATTCTAACTTTTGTGTAGAGAACAAGAAAAAATAAAAATAAAAAGTTTGCTTGGGAAGTAACAGGAGGTGGGTGAAAAGCATGAATAGAATTCTACAAATAGGCTTTGCAAATATATAGAGAGCTAGAAGAAATATCTGGTATAGCTGTAGATTTGTGTTACTTTGATTTATAATTATTTTTTAAAAGGATGGGAATAGATAATTTTGCCTTGAGAGTACATTGTAAGAAGGGTGATAAAGAGGAAATATGAGGAACTCCAACACTTAAAAATTAGGTAGAAGAGTAGGCACTGTTAAAGAACAATCTAGAAGCTAGTGTTACAAAGGTGTAAGGAACATCCTGAGAATGGGGTTTCATTGTATGATGGAAGTTGTGGCAACAACTCTTTTGGGGATCGCCTTAAGTGAAAATCTGCCTTCCAAAGGTATTCCTTATCAAGAGGTGGGCTGTTACCAATGACTGATCAGTGTGGAGTATAAAAAGGGCCCTGTCTGCTCATCCTAGTTAGAACTGGGCCTTTATACAATTCTGAAGTGTAGTTTTAACATCAGACATCTTATGAGCTGAAACTGTATACAACCTTCTTTCTTCCCTTGCCTTTTCATGCTTCTCTCTACTTTCCTGGTTATTGACCCCAAGTGAATTCCCAGAGGGTATCCTTCTTGCTAATATTCATCTGACATTCTCCTTCCCAGGGAACAATTGATAGCACATGGAAAATTCTCTCTTTCTCTCTCTCTTTCTCTCTCTGTGAGTGTGTGTGTGTGTGTGTTTTTATGCACACACACACACACAAAAATATATATTTAAAAAGTATGCTAGACTGCATCTAGTAATCTTACATAGTCAATACTTGATATTTTAGATTTTAAAATGGTGACTAGCTCTTTTGTTTTTATAATGTATGCAGTTATTTTGGTTGAGTCATAGAAGCAAGCAATCAGATTGGACTCTGTAGAACGTTAAATAAGAATAAATTTAGGATGAGAAATTCTGACAATACTACTGAAAAGTTTAGAAGAAAACAGAGTCAGGAAAATGAGGTCACATGGATAATTTGGTTGAGATGAAAGAAACTGCGTAATTGATTTTGTGACATTCCTGAACAGTAGAGGAAGTGGTCATAGTGCAGATTGGTGTTGGCTTGGTTTAGAGAAGAGTGCAACACAACTTCCTGTACTTGGCTTCTGATTGTCTTAAGGAAGAAAAAGCAAGGAGGACAAGGAGCAAAGGGAAATTCAGAGAGTTATGTTTATGGGAAAATATTGAAATAATCATTTTGAAGGGAAAGGAATTAAATTGAAAAAAATAAATATAGTCTTTTTTTTAGGCAGCATTGGGCATCCAGTTGAGATTAATGATAACAAATTTATACGAACCCAAATGTTGGCAATCAAATGTTAATCTACTTGTTTAATATAAATGCCATATATTTGGGGTTGCTTGGTAAATGTACTTGTGATGAAAGATCTTTTTTTCTCTACTCTCTTAAGAAAAATCCATTTAAAGAAAAATTCAATTACTTTTTATTTAAAAAAAAAAGAGCACAAGAACAAGATTTCATAAACATTTTCTCTGTTAGGGAACACTTCCTAATGAGTTTCATCCTTACTCTGTCTATACAGCAAAAGGAAAGAACATTATAAGAAAATAAGTGAAAAGGAGTTCTTTGTGAATTTATAATAATACACATGTAAACTAAAGTCTAAACTTATTCTGTAGAGCCACTGTCATTAGAATATGAGGAGTGAAGAGAACAAATATTTGTGTACACTGCAATGAAAGGCTTTGAGAAGTTTGTTCCATGGAGGACACAAGTGCATGGAGGGATGGCTCAACTCACTGGTGTTGTCCGCAGAACTGACAGGATCTGTCTCAGAAGACAAACTGCTCAACACCTTGAGGTTCCTTAGAATTTGAAGAATGCATGGAAGGGTGTATATCTTATCTTTGTTAAACAGTATGTAATTTTCTATAAAAACAAATGCAGATTTCTTAAGAGTTTAGCAGCCTTTTTTATGCAGAGAAAACTTGAAGCTTATTTTAATGCTTGATATTCAATTTATTACATTTGTGTATTTAGAAATCTAGTCCCTCCTTAAGTTTTTAAATAACTCATTTTTTTTATAAATCTAAAAATGTTTAGCAATTATTTTAGAGGTTTATGGATAATATTTTATCTTGTTCACAAATGTAAGACACTTAAATATCTTTAAATGTATTTATAAAGTTGTACAACTTATTTTATTTTCAAATACTTCAAATGTATGACAGTAATTTTGTCTGAGTATCTAAATAACGTTTATGAATCTAATTAATAATTATAGTGGCCCATAAACTCATTCAGTTGTTCCAAAATAGTATATAAATAATAAGCTGTCAATTAAAAATAGTATGTCAAAATCAAGCAATTAATCACATATTTTAATTTGAAATTAGGAAGCTATTATTTAATTCATCAACATTTCTAAGTGAAATATATTTTCTTTCACTTTTAAGTTTTTCAGTTATCTGCATCAACAGACAACATTTCTCAGATAATGTTAATTTTATAACATTAAAAATGATGAATGCAAATGTTTGACCAAATATCCCAATATTCTTCATGATATTAGTATAAAATTTAAAATCAAATATCTGTATCAAGTACTCAGTTTCACATTTGATTTTGCCCTTTAAAATTATTACTCTCCTGGGCCAAATTTTCTTAACTATTGCAGTGTATGCATTTCCAAGCAGATCAGTCTCTTTCCAATGCCAATCTATCTTTACTTGGACTTTAAATGTTTTAAATTTCTGGGTTTAATGATAAACCCTCTTGAGACAGAGGAAAAACATAACATGAAGAAAGCAGTGACCATCCGGCAATGAAGCTACTCAGAACACTCACTTCTGAGTTCTAAATCTTACTGCTGAGGAAGAGAATACCATCCTATATGACTAAGATTTATTGTGATTGAAACTTTTGCCAGGATAGTGACTGATTTTTTTCTGCCCTGCTAACAGAAGTTTATTTGGAGTTTCTATGTTAGAGACCCCAAGCACCAAGAGTAAGTTACACAGCTCACATCCCCTGGATCTAATGGCACTAGTTTCCCAGTTAAAAATTGTTACCTATGGTTTCATTTTTTATTTAAATTATTTACTCTTAAAAATGTATATGCATTTTCAAATTTAAAATTTTTAAAACTTTGTTGGAATACCAATAAATGCCTTTTCCATCTAATTTTTAAAAACTTTGAACTTAAAAATTTTTTGTATTCTTTCATGTTCTTAATACCACAAGACACAGGTATTAACATCAAATGTATTGAAACTTGGCTATCTCTTATAGCTTTGTCTTACTTAGGCTCAAAAATTATATTTAATTATTGCTTCTGACATTTTGTATGAATTTATTCCTGCATGTTGTTCCTTGGAAATAGAGAAGGCTATAATTTTGTCTGTAATGACACAGACACATTGCTATTCACTGATATATTAGTGCACTTCAAGCTTAAAAGATGTTAAGATAAATCTGTTTTTCTTGACCATCTGGAATCTCAGAGCTGTCAGAACCGTGTTTGTGTGGTGTGTGTGTGTGTGTGTGTGTGTGTGTGGGAGAGAGAGAGAGAGAGAGAGAGAGAGGAGAGAGAGAGAGAGAGAGAGAGAGAGAGAGAGAGAGAAAAGGAGAGAAAATTGACAGAGCTAGAGAGAGATCAACAACAAACCTAAATTATAGGTTATTCTGGGGCTTTAAAACCCTAAGAAAATCCTTGGCAGGCAAAAGTCGATGAATATCTTTCAAATTTAGTCTGTCAATCTTGAATAAACACCCACACACACAGATATTCACACAGAGTACCCAAAAAAGAGCATAAAAAGTGCCTTAAACAAATTAAAGATAAAATAATTTCATCTAAACTTTGAATATGATTTTTTTGTGTTTTTAAGAAAGGATTTTAAAAGATCAGATTGTAGAAAGAATGGAATACCAGATCAGTACAGTAACATGATTTTGAAGTGAAATGAGGAAAAGACTTGGTTTTAATTCATTCATGATATGCAGGTGTATGTAAGAACTTTGACAATAGTCATTTTTTAAAAACAGTAACAGATCTTTCCAGGTGTGCATAGGTGTGTGTATATCAGAAATTAAGTTAGAAACAACTGAAAACTGTGTTACCATTGACAATTTGTTTAAAGCCCATGTGTCACAGAAGTATCTTTAATGCTGTATTAATATAATATTAATATAATATCAACACAGTTATTCACATCTGCTTAAGTGTATTTTATTTGACTTTCACAAAATTTAGATTTATTGCAATCATTTTTTACACTGTTAAAAAACAGTTTCTGAATTTTGGAAACGAAAATCTAAACACCCAAAGAATGGGGTTTTTTGACTTCTAAGAAATTTTCAAAATCTTACACATGAAATTATATAAAGAATGCAGATAATTCTAGTCCCATGCATTTGGCCCAATGGTCACAGTGCTGTAGTTGACTGTCCATAAACGAGCATTCCTTTGTGTAAGGAAAAAATTTTTCCCTGGGTTTAGTTTTATTTTTCCCCGTTTACCTATTGCTCCCTGGGATATTCTTTCCCTTTCCATTTGGAAGTGAGTCTAAAGATTTTATTGGGCCTCATTCATTGCTGCTTTGTTATTTCTGCAGTTCTGGGCCATATGAGGTCTAGGCTGGAAGAGGGAGAAGGCACAAAGCAACTGTCTCTGGGAGATGAAAATAATCCTTAAGGTTACAGAATTTCCCCCAGTTCTGCAGTTTGAGCCTCTCCTTCTGGAAACTGAGGCTGGAAAGACTAGTGTTCACCACAGCCCACCTGGAGTTTTCAGTCTTTGATGATGGAAGTCCTGAGATGGAAGTACTGAGATGTCTTCAGAGACAGAAAAAAACACCACCACCTGTTTAAAATAAACCCATGACTTCCATTTCAGTCCCTCAAGAAACATTTTTTTTTTTTAATAAAAAATTTATCTGCAACATCGAGCTAAGCAGGAAGTAAGTATTGTGAGAAAATAACCTGGCATTTTGAAACCCACGCTATTGTGGACTACATAAAGACTGCCTTTAGGTCACTTGGATCCTCGCATCCCAGGCATTCTGTCTCTTCTGTCCCCTTTCCCCCAATGCTTGTGAACTTGTATCATACTGTCAGGAGCTGGTGTTTTTATGTGCCAATGTCCCACAAACATATTTCCAGTACTTTTTTCTTGGTGCTAATTTGTAAGGGACCATTTTCGATGCACCTGTAAGGTTGGGAGAAAAGAAAGGACCAAGTAGCTTGGTCTCCTGATGGGTGAGAATGGCCAGCATTAAGCCCACATGATTGTTTTTTTCTGCCCTAACAAGGCCAGATGCAGGGCTGGTAGAAAGGGCCCCTGAGAACCAAGCGGCCACCAGGCTGCCACCGTGTGGCAAGTGTTGTCTTCCTCCTCCTAGATGACTGGTTCTTCCTGTGCTTGTCCCCCCCCCAAAAAAACCGTTTTTAAATAGAAGAGAAGCAATTTTCATCAAGAGCTGGTCAGAGCCAGCCTCAATTCGTGCGTCCTCCAGATGGGTTCTGTTGTTCAGAAAATACAGTGGTGGCATTTACTGCTGTTCTTGTTCTTATTGTAAAGATCATGCAAAGATCTGTCTGGGGCTTGGTTGAACTTGATGAGGAAAAAAGTCTCAGGGATTCGTTCATCCACTCCTTCGACAGTCATTTTTTTCTATGGGAAATTCACAGGTGTCATTTTAACGGTATTGTTTCAGAAAAAAAAATCTGATCTAATGTGCTAGATATAAAAGAAGTGATTATATTTACATTTATCAGGATGAGCTTAGGTTCAGCTTTTCTTGCACACTGCCCAAAGCAAGAATCAAAATCCAAAACTTAATCATATAGCTAAACCAATGCTCAGAATTCAGAAGGATATATCTCTTGAATTGAGTTGACTTTAATTATAATTTTGACACTACTATATAGACACCAGCCAAGCATATGTGAAAGGTTTATGTGTGATTGTGTAACATACCTCTTCATAGATTTTTGAGTCACAGAGTTTGCATATTTAGGTAACAATGTTTCAAGTACTCCTCAGCCCTCACACCCAACCCAATTAATGAAACTCATATGAATAAACACATTTCAGGTGGTTTCTGAATTTGTCTACATTTGTATTAAAATACTTATTTGATATTAAGTAAATATCAAAGACTAGAAATTCTCCAACCCCAAAAATGAAGGAAAAAAAGGTCCTCCAAACTTTTTACAAGTATGTATCTAGAAATGTCTTTTTATTGTAACAAAACACATAATCTGCATTTTTAAAGCAAAATAATTTTTAAAAGGTACATGGAAATACAAGCAGAAATACTGATTTTAACATAGTAATGAAATAACTAAAAAGTTACAATTATGAATTGAAAAGAATAACTTTTCTCCTTATTTTTTGTTTCGGGGAACTGAAAATGATGAATTGTTTGGTGTTTGTTGGCAATGTGTATTAGACAAGAATAGAAGATGTGGTCAATATTTAAAGAGTCCTAAATTCTTAATCTGGAAATTTCTAATTTTTAAACGTTTGTCAATAGTTTTCAGAAAATGACTTAAGCCTAAAATTAAGGTGAGCCCCGAGCCCCGGGGTCTTGCTTTATTTTTTTTTTTTTTTTTATTTTTTTTTTTAGTTGGGTCTTATTGTTCCCACTAGTGCATGGGTCCCGGGCCCCGCAGCCTAACCCCTGGGCGGGATTTCGCCCCAGCCCTTTCCCAAAAAAACCGGAATTACGGGAGGCTAAGCCCCTTTTTTTTTTTTATTTATTGTAGAGAGAGGGCTCGCTGCCCAGGGGGTCTCGAACCGGGGCTCCCAAACCACCCCCTCAGCCTCCCAAAAGGGGGGAAAAGGCTGGAGGCCTTTTCTTTTTTTTTTAATAACTTCAAATCTGGTAGGGGAAAAAAGAAAAGGTGTATGATTTTATACGATATTCCCATATTTTTCTCCACAGCAAAGATTTACAAAGCCAGAGAGGAGAGCACATTAACTACGAAAAACAAGGATAAGAATTATTAGCAGACTCTCTTGTCAGATACCATGCAAGAAGAAGCAAATGGAGGAAAATATTTGAAAGGTTAAAAAAGTTTTTAAAGGCTAGAATTTCATATCCAGTAAAGTTATCCTTCAGAAGAAAAAAAACTTTATTTTTTATTTATTTATTTATTTTTGATTGGAGTCTCACTCAGTCACCAGACTTGTTCAGTGGCTGCTCCCGGCCACCACAGCCTTGACCTGCTGGGCTCCAGTGATCCTTCCACCTCAGTCTTCCAAGTAGCTGGAACTACAGGCATGTGTTACCACCCCCAGCTGATTTTTTATTATTGTAGAGATGAGGTCTCATCTGCCCAGGCAGGTCTCAAACCCACGGGCTCAGGCAATCCACTCACCTCAGCCTCCCAAGGCATGGGATTACAGGCTGAGCCACTGAGCCCAGCTAAAAAAACTTTCTTAAATAACCCTACTGCCCCCAAAAATTTTTGTTGGCAGTCTTGCCCTAGAAAAGATATTAAGAATGTTCTCCATAGGAAATAAAAATAATGCAGATCAGAAACAGGGTTCTGCATAAAGAAATAACATTAGAAAATGAGAAAATAACAATAGCTATTTGTTTTGTTCTTAATTTTAAAGTATCTAAACAAAAAAATGCCTAAAAATAAATGCAATGGATTATTATAACATACGAATAGGCTATTGGATTGATAGTGCTACTAGAGTAAATGTGAAGAAGGAATTAAGAATTTCATCATATGATATTTGCACTACTCATGAAGTGGGATAGTGTCATTTGAAGATAAAATTAGGTTAGTTGCAAATGTAGGCCATTGGCTGGCCCAGCTACATGGCACTTTGAGCTGTAGCTGCTGTTTCCTAAGCTTTGGTCCCCTCCACTATCTTGGGGAGGTAAATCTCTCTTTGTCTGTTTTGCTCTCAAATTTACTTTCCATATAAACTATATTTTCAATATAAAAAAAGAAAAATGCAAAATGTAAATGCTAAGGATGTTGCAATTTGAAAAGAAATATAATTTACACATAAAATTATAATTATTTTAAAATGATTAAAAGTGCTCAGTTATTGCTTCTTAGCCTTTTGGCTAAGACTAAATGTTGCGTATGTTCTTATTAGTTTTAAAAAGCTCAATTAAATCCACAGAAAGCAGACAAAGAGATCCTTGACAACAAATAGAAAACAGACACAAAAATGATTGAAATTTAAACTAAATATACCAATTGAAATTGAGAACAACCTATATGCATGAATTATAATACAGAGATTATTAATTAGCATTGTTTTTTTTTAAAAAAAAACCCAACTCTATATTGTCTATAAGAAACACACATTAATATAAACACAATTATAGTTTAAAAGTAATGAGATATAAAAAGCTATACCATGCTAGTATTAACCAACAGAAAACTGGAGTACCTATGTTAATTTTAGGCAAAGGAGACTAGAACAGAAAAATTATGATAAATAAATAAGGTGTTATATAATGATCAAAAGACCAGTTATCCAAGAATATGTAACAATCATAAATGGGTAAACACCCCAAAATGAGTACATCAAACTATGTGAGACAAAACAGAGAATTCTTCCACAAAGAATTATCACCAATTTTATACAATATGAGTATATTCCAGAAAATAGAAAAGCAAAGACTCATCTCCACTCATTCTATGAGAATAGTATTACCCTAATGTTGGGAGCTGGCCACAGAGGCCCACTGAGCTTTAGGAATCAGGAAGGGCCATTGACCCCGAGACCATTAGGATATGTTCAGGAGTTATTGACCCCATTTCCTCCCCCTTTCTACTCAGCACTAACCAGATTAAGCTACTGTGAGCTCAAAACATAGAAACTCTGAGATCGGGATGAACACAAGCTAACTCTAGAAGCTCATTGCTCCCATTCTTCCACAAACTGCAGTTTTGACTTTCACTCAACTTAGAATTCAAACTTGTGTCACATCTAAGAGCCTTAGTATTGGTCACAGGCTTCTGGGTCATGATCTTAGGATTTATTGAAGGTGCAAATTGTAGAATATAGTTTTAGAAGACAGCCATTTTTGTTGAAAGAATGCGGCTAGATTACTTGCAAGTAGCCCACTGTGAACTTTGGACTGGGCCACATTCCAAACATTCTGGGATGGGCCACTTTCGTTTGTAAAGAAAATAATTAAGCTTCTATAGAATTGTTTAACTTGGCATAAATCAATCAGTTTAGGATGAAAAAGGTTTATAGAATATGTCAGTCACAGATTAGGGTATCCTTTGTTATGGGATTTTAAGATTATATGAAAAAGGGTTTAAAGGCAATCATTGATTAAGTTTTCATGGATTAAGGTTTCTGGTGGTGGGGGACGCCCCTCCCACATCTGACTTTGTGTATAAAAGACCCGTTGTAATTCCTAATGACACACATCGCTTCTGCACTAGACTGGAGTCCAGTTTCTTTCTTTCTCTTCTTCCCCCCAATCGCCAACGCCATCTCCAACTTTGGGGTACCCTGAACCCGACTGGAGCAGGACTCCGGCACCCTAATATCAAAACTAGATAAAGACTTCAAAAGAAAGATACTAACCAAGATCACTTATAAAATTAGACACAAAAGTTTTTACACACTGACATATCAAATTGAGTAACATAGAATAAGAGTTATATACTTACAAAAAAATGGAACTTATGCTTGTGGTGTCAGTTAGTTCAACATTTTAAAAAATTCAATGTAATTCACTACATTCACAGACTAAAACAGAAAAATAATATTATTATATCAATAGACAATGGCTAGTGAAACAACATAAGAAGAGCAAATAAAACTATACAAATTTAAAAAATAACAACTATGATGCTTTTCATAACTTAGATGATTTCCAATCTCAAAAATACTAAAGAAATGACAACAAGCAGGGCTCGGTGGCTCAGCCTGTAATCCCGCGCCTTGGGAGGCTGAAGTGAGTGGATTGCCTGAGCCCGTGGGTTCGAGACCCCCTTGGGCAAGTGAGGCCTCATCTCTACAATAAATCAAAATATCAGCCAGGCGTGGTAGTGCGCATCTGTAGTTCCAGCTACTTGGAAGGCTGAGGTGGAAGGATCGCTGGAGCCCAGCAGGTCGAGGCTGCTGTGGCCGGGAGCAGCCACTGCACTCAAGTCTGGGCGACTGAGTGAGACTCCAACTCAAAAAAATAAAAATAAAAAAATAAAAATAAATGACAACAGGCTGGGCTGGAGGCCGAGGTGAGTGGACTGCCTGAGCCTGAGGGTTTGAGACCCACCTGGGCAACTTGGCAAGACCTCATCTCTACACTAAATCAAAAAATTAGCTGGGTGTGGAAGTGTGCACCTGGCTTTCAGATAAAAAACTCTGGTTTCTAATTTGATCTGGAGGAATAAATTCGAGTGTATTACATCGGATCACCCCTTCAAAAATATTTCCATTTTTTTGTGGAGGATCCTCTCATAACATATTTTGAATATAAGTTCCCTAGCACATATACATTTTGCAAATGTTTTCTCTGTCTTTTTAGTTTCTTATTTTCTTTCACAAAGTAGTTTTAATAACATTCAGCATGCCAATTTTGTATTCATGAATAATACTAGTCGTGTTTTATTTAAAAATTCATTTCCAAATCCCAGGTCATGTAGATTTTTCCATGTTCAAGAGGTCGTATCATATTACATTATTTATTTAATTTAAAATTTTCATGTTCAGCTAATTTTTGTAGAACGTCAAAATCTGTGTCTAAGTTCACTTTTTACATGTGGAGGTCCAATTTTTCCAGCACCATTTGTTTACAAACCAGTTTCTAAACTCTCTATTCTGTTTTGTTGATTAATGCATTATTTCACCAGTACATTTTTCTGACTAAAAATAACTCCTAAAATCAGGTATTGGGACACATTCTGTTTTTTTTCTTCTTTGATATTGTGTGTGCCTTTTCGTATGTTGTGGAATACAAGTAAGTATTGACTACACAAGTAGGTTGAATGCAAGTGAAGTTTGAGTCTCCAACTGGCCCTCACTTCTTCCCATGGTATGGAATCAGGCACCCTTTGTGTTCTTATGCGCACCCCCTCCATGCCTTCTTTGCCTAGGGATGCCCAGTGACTGCTGATTTCTCCCTTTTGTTAATTTGATTAATGTTCAGGGCCCCCTAATGAGTGAAAACATGAAGTATTTGCTTCTTTGCTTCTGTGATAGATCAATAAGTATGATGGGCTTCAACTCCATCCAATTTCCTGTGAAGTCAATGATTTTGCTCTTCTTTATGGCTGTGTAATATTCCAGCATGTATATGTATCACATTTTCTTTATCCAGTCCATATTTGAAGGGCAGTGGTGTTGGTTCCATGTTTCTGCTATTTTAAATAGTGTGGCAATAAACAGGCATGTGCAGGGGTCTTTTTGTAGAAAAATTTATGTTCCTCTGGGCATATTCCCAGGAGATGGATTACTGGGTTGTATGGAAGGTCAATTTTTAGTTCTTTTAGGAATCACCACATTGCTTTCCATAGAGGCCGAACTAGGTTGCATCCCCACCATCAGTGTGTAAGTGTTTCCTTTTGTCTGTACCTGTAGCAACATCTGTTATTTGTTGATTTATTAATGATGACCATTCTTACTGGAGTTAGGTGGTATCTCATCATAGTTTTGATTTGCATTTCTCTATAGATTAGTGAACCACATAAATTTTAGAATCAGTTTTGCAATATTGACAAAAAGCTTTGTGAGATTTTGACTGGTGTTGCATTAAATCTATATATCAAGTTGAGTATAATTGTCATCTTAATATCGCTGAGTTTTCCAATTAACAAGCATGAACTGTGGGTCACTTTATTTAGAACTTTTTGAAATCTTTTTGGTAAATGGTATTTGTTTTTAAAAATTTCAATTTTTCACTGATAGTATATAGGAAACATTTTAATTGTGTGTATTAACTTTGTGTTCTGTGACTTTTCAATATTTACATTTTAGGTCCAGAGAGATATTATTGTCGTTTCTTTTTTTTTTTTTTTTTTTTGAGTTGGAGTCTCACTCTATTGCCCAGACTGGAGTGCAGTCTCACTTTTTGTTCATTCAGAGAGATCTATCCTCATACCTCTTTTACAGATTGTCTTGCCACCAATATTCTTATTATGAATTTTCTATGTCCCTGGTCATCCAGCCAAACCATAAGTCACTGACCATGAATTGGTACATAACTTCATGTCTGGCCATTTCTCCTTATAAATGATATGAGAAATCAGAGCTCAAAGCTCTTCCCACTGGAAAATTGTTCTTTATCATTGTCCTTCAGGGATATCCAGAAAGGGCTGTAGCGCTTTCAGCAGAGCCTATGATCAGGACCATCTTTAAACCAGGCCTGAGTTGTCTCCTTCTCTTTTATCTGATCATGGTAAATTTTTCGGGAGGTCATAAGTGAAAACTAGAAAAGAAAAAGTAGCGGTGGACTATGGGTATTCGGGACACTTTTTCATGAAATTTACTTGTGTTTTGGGAGTCATCTTAGGCCCAATTCTATATACTTAATTTCTATGTAATGATACAGTATTTCTGCGAATGTCCAGCTTTATGGCATTATATGTTTGATAACAATCGATGGGTCTGTCAATTTGCCTGATAAGTTTGTGGACAATGTGAAGCATCCAGTCTCTATTAAAACTCAGTAGAAGCTTAAAACTGTTTCTCAAAAGAAGAGTAGTTATCTGGAGAGGATAGAAGCACTTTTTTTCTGCCTCTGCTATGATTTACCTGTAATACAGCAATCTGCTGAAAGCTCCAGATAGTATCTCTCTATTTGCCATAGACACTTCAAGTATTTGCTAGAATGCTTGACCCAAGTGTCAGAGCAGCTTGTACAGCAGCCTGGATCTGTGGCAAAGCCTTCTCATAGTCTGGACCCTTAAACA
>JAPVLO010004061.1:0-18169 GCA_027257055.1 Cephalopachus bancanus
AGCTAATTAACATATGTGTCACCTTATCAACCTACACTTTTTTGTGGTGAGAATGTTAAAAATCTATTTTTCAAAATTTTTGAAATTCAATTATTAATTGTGTGTATATATATATATATATATTTTTTTTTTTTTTTTTTTGAGTTGGAGTCTCATCTCACTCTGTTGCCCAGACTGGAGTGCAGTGGCATGCTCCCAGTCACCGCAACCTCAATCTGCTGGGCTCTGGCGATCCTTCTGCCTCAGCCTTCCAACAGCTGGACCTACAGGGGCACGCTATGATGCCTGGCTAATTTTTTGATTTATTGTAGAGATGAGGTCTTGCCAAGTTGCCCAGGCGGGTCTCAGACCCGCGGGCTCAGGCAATCCACTCACCTCAGCCTCCCGAAGCGCGGATTACACGTTGACCCATCAAATCTGGCAGAATTCATTATTATTGTCTGTGGTCACCAGGCAGTGTGATAGATGACTAAGCCTATTCCTTTAGTCCAGTGAAATCTGGGGTCCTTGAATCAATATCCCCCTTCCTCTCATTCCTCAACCTCTGGTAACAACCTTTTTACTTTCTTTCTATGAGATCAACTATTTTAAATTGCTAAAAGTATACATTTTAAACTTCACGTGGGAAATCATGCAGTGTTTGTTTTTCTGTGACTGGCTTATTTTATTTTAAGGTCCACAAATGTCACAAATTATAGGATTTCCTTCTTTAAGGTGAAATAGTATGGCAGTATGTGTGTGTGATTCTATCACTTTTTAAAAATCCATTCATCCATATGACATCACATTTTTATAGTTAATACCTTTCTCACATAGTTATAGTTTATGTTGTAGTATCATGACTTCACTTTTCCTCTTGCCTTCTGTAGAAGGGGCCATACATTCCATTTACCTTGAGCCTTGCAACTTACATAGTGGACCCTCTGGCCCCCTAATAGGTGCTTGGAAGAGAAGAGAAGTCATTCAACTAGCATTTTAAGTAGTTACAATCATAGCATGTCAAAGTGATGTGCTATGAAAAACAAGCACAGGTGTGTCAGGTTGCAACTTTGATAAAATGTCAGAATAAACCACATGGAAATTTATGAGGCTGTGACGTTCTTTATTGCTTATTCATCTCTGTGTGTTTAGCAAAGAGAGCGAAAACAATTGTTTATTGCTCTATTAAAGGCAATTATCACTCTAGACAATAGTTACTGTTTATCAATAACTGAAGTCTGACTGGTAGACAATATTTACTAGATCAGGAAAATGCAATATTTGTTTAATACCATTATTTTATTATTTATGGATTCAAGGGGATTCATGAGAAGGTTTGTTGCGTGGACATATTGCATAGTGGAGAGGCTTGAGCTTCCAGGGAATCTGTCATCCAACCAGTGAGCATTGTATCAATAGGAGGGTTTTCAACTTCACCCTCCTGTCAGCCTCCCTGGTTTTGGAGTCCCCCAGTGTTTATTATTTCCCTCTGTATGCTCGTGTGTACCCAGTGTTTCGATTCAGCTCAAAAGTGAGAACAAACCAGGCTCAGTGGCTCAGCCTGTAATCCCGCACCTTTGAGGGGCTGAGGTGAGTGGATTGCCTGAACCCGCGGGTTCGAGACCCGCCTGGGTAGCGAGACCTCATCTCTACAATAAATCAAAAAATCAGCCAGGCGTGGTAGCACATGCCTGTAATTGGAAGGCTGAGGCGGAGGGATCGCCGGAGCCCAGCAGGTCGAGGCTGCGGTGGCCGGGAGCGGCCACTGCACTCCAGTCTGGGTGACAGAGTGAGACTCCAACTCAAAAAAAAAAAAAGAGAACATGCTGTATTTTGTTTTCTGTTTGTGAATTAGTTCACTAAAGATCATGGCCTCCAGCTCTACCCATGTTGCTAAAAGGACAAGATTTCATCCTTTTTATGGCCGCATAGTATTCCATGGTGTATACATACCACATTTTCTTTATACAATCAACCATTGCTGGACACTTAGGTTGGTTCCATGACTTTGCGATTGTGAATAGTGCTGTGATTAGCATATAAGTGTAGGTATCTTTTTGATATGATCTATTTTTCCTTGAGCAGATTCCTAGTAGTGGAATTACTAGGTCAAATGGCATTCCTAATTTTAGTTCTTTCGCAAATCGCCATACTGTTGCACTAGTTGACATTCCCAACAACAGTAAGTGTTTACCTTTCTCCTCATCCTCACCTGACTTTTTAAATAATAGCCATTGTGACTGCAATACCATGCTTTTTAACAAGTGAGGAAACTGTAGTACATTAAGAGGATGAAAGTTTTGGTGATAGAGCAGAAACATCATTAATAATTAGGAGGTAAGTACTTCCTGAGGTCTGACTGTGCTTCATGGACAAGGCATGCGCTTTATTCTCATAATTACATTTAATTCACACACACACACACACACACACACACACACACACACACACACACACACACACCATTTGTTAGGAAGGAACTAGTATCATCCCAATTTTATAAAGAATGAAATTAATGCTAAAATGCTAGGCAGTCAGCCTAAATTTACTTCATTGATAAATGGCAGAGAGTGGATTTGAACACAAATAGATTTATCTGGATCCCAAGCCCTTGGCTTTCAATTATTCTGTGCAGAGGCGTGAGCCCTGGCCACTTCATCTGTGATACTCACTGGAAGTGGAGAGTTGTCATAGCCGTTGGTCAGAGGCTGAATTGGGTTTCCAAAACTCAACAAGAGGCTCTGCCAGCTTGATGGCAGCATCTCTGGTAAATGTGAAGAGTAGCTGTCGACCCCACGAGAATCCAAAACACTCTGAGGAAATCACCCCTTAGCCCCTCGAGGGAGTGTTAGAACATCTGTCCTTCAATCTGCAGATTCTCTGCCCCTTGAACCAAACCTGTGCACTTCCCTTCTTCCTCTCCATCCTTTATGCTAGATGTACCAATGAGAGGAAGTGAGGAAGCAGTGCTGTGTCTACCCTGGATACAAATTCACAAACTGTACTATGAGCAAGTGCATCTTGTTTCTCTCCCTTGCTCACTTGGAAATGCCATGCAATATGCTAAGAGACTAAGTGTGAACCACGGTCCTGCTCTGCCTCTCTCACTGTGTTAGCGTTGGCCAGTATCGCACTATGCCTGAGGGTATTTTAGGACGAGCCTCTCTCTGATGGTGAATAAAAATCACATCTTGATCAATGTATATAACTTTCCTTCTCTGCAAAATAGGAATAAATGACAGTACCTGCCTCGTAGGGTTGTTGTTTGATTAAAGAGTTATTGCGGGTGACGAGATGGCTAGCACAATGTCTGGTATATTCACTATTGTATTACAATTATGGATTATTAGCCTGGGCGTGCAAATATTAGTATAAACACTGTGATTCTCCACCAGTGGTGAGTGAATTGTCAAGGTTTTTGCTTTCTTGACATCTTTTGGAGTCTTTGATGAGACAAATGATTTCATGTGGAGATTGTCTAACTTAAAGCCTGTTGATTTCCATGTGCATGAAGTAAAAGTAAGAACAAAAAGTAATTTCTGAAATATACTTGTATATAAACTATCACATCCTGCTTTTGCTTTGTTTTGTCTTTGCAATTCTCTTTCATTTTGGGGAAAACAGTGGCTGCTTTATATCTACATATTGACATGCATTCTTGGCATTCATATATTCCAATATATGAAGAATTTTATTTTTAAAACTATAGTTGAATTAAGTCTTTCTTGTATTGGATCAAATTGCTTTACTGTGGGGGGAAAATAGGCAGTGGGTGTTAGTGCACACTCCTTGGTCTCTCTAGAGGTTTACAAACCTCCCTGATTATACTGGAAGCAGTTTCACATGAATTCTTAGAGACTGTAGCAGAGACTGTTTCCCAAACCAATTTCCTCTTCTTCCTGAGTTGTATTTTATTTCCAGCCTCTGTGCAGTTAACTGTGGTCATGTGACTGGTTCCTGCTCAGGGGCAGGTGAGCAGATGGGTGTTCCTGCCCTTCTAGCCCGACCCGTAGGAATTGCCCACATGTAACCCTGCCTATTGTGTCTTCTCCCACCAGCTCCACACTCAGCAACATTGCAACCTCAGAAGCCAAATGTTAGAGATGGAGACGTGGATAATGGGAGCAGGCTGGCCTCTTGATCAGTCTTAAATCTCCTTGGAGGAGAGCAACTCACAAGTGGCACTGGCTTTGGAATTTACGCAAACAAGAAACAGATTTTTATCCTGTTTGAACTATTATATACGAGTCCAACAATTAGGTTCATGAACTCATCCTAGAAAAAGGGCTCCACACCTCATGGCTGAATATCACTATGGTCACTTTTGAAGTACTCCCCTTGGGATGCTATGCACTGACGCCAGTATCTTGTTCACCCATCAAAGCAATTTTGGAACTATTTTTCTGGAACGGTCATCAGAGCTGTCGTGGTGTTACCTTTGATGTCCTGAATGTCATCAAATGTCTTCCTTTCAATATTTCCTTTACCTTTGAGTAAAAAAAAGTCATTGGGGGCCAGGTCATGTGAGTAGGGAGGGTGCTCCAATACAGTTATTTGTACAGTGCTGCCCATGGAAACGCACATTGGCAGACCTCAGCAAATAACCGCAACAGTTCTGATAGCAAATAGACACAAAGATTGTCAAGTGTCTGGCTGTCCTGTCTTGAGGTGGTCACTCCATTTAGGCTTTGGCCAGGGAGTCCCAGCAATGGATTGGGAGAAGAGTGGACATTTACATAGCATTTTGCTAATCAAAAATTGACTTGGTGTCTGCATTGTCCAAAACTTTCTAATAAATGCTTTAAATTGTTGTTCTCTGAGGAAGGGGAAGCCATCTTTTCCTTGACTTCTCAGAACTTCCCTGGAACCAGCTCAACTGATTTGTAGTTTTCATTTAAAGTAACAAGACTGGGAATAGATCTAAAGAACATGCAAATTGATACAAGAAGCAAGCTTGAGAGATTACGGTGTTATTAGAAAGAAATGTCTAATATCTGCTACATACTGTAGAGATGTGAACCCCAGTCCCTGTCTCTGTGTGGAGAAATGGGGGCACTCCCACCCCGACCCCACATGAGCTCGGACAGACTCCCTAAGATACCCGATGCCTTGGCCATGACATTGCTCTGGCTTTGCTTCATTTATTTCCATTTCTGACTTGTACGGTCGGGAGCAACACAATTTATCATCTCTTGAACCAAGCCATCCACATGGGGAAATCTATTCTTACCCATGCAGAGCGGTATCCCAGGCCTGGCTGATTCTCGAGGAAAATCGAATGACAGTGGCCGAAGGGTCCCCCCAAAAGAGCAGACGAGTCTGTCCATATGTGCCCAGCAGAAGTGTCTCCCTTTCCCCACATATAAAAAAAATCAGGTCCTGTGAGTAACTTTCCTATTAGGTTGGGGTTTTGTGGATATTTGCACAGAAGGTAGAAATGGCTTTAGGGTATTTTCATAGATGTGTCTAAAATAATATTCTGGGTGATAACTTTTGGTGGTTGTTTTATTTTCTATTTTCCTTTTTTCCACTTTCCTGCAGAAACTCAGCTCTTTGTTCATTGCCTCAGGAGAGTACAGGGCAGAGAGGAAAACAGAGAGAGGAGCCTTCAATTCTTAATGACTCTTGTTAAAAGGTCTAGGGCTTAGGGGATCTGAAAAATATGAATACTCAACACTACAAAGTGCTGAGCTGAGCTCTAATCCCTTGTTGTTTATTAACCAATCAAATCTTCACAACGTCACTGCAAAGTATGTCCTGTTACTATAAGGAAGTCCGTGAAGACCTCCCACATGAGAACAAATCCAGGCTCTTTATCCAGATCTCGCTAAAACACGGGGGTCAGCCACCAAGGTTTGTGTTTGGTAGAGACTCAAAGGCAGACAAACAAGTGGGAAAGATTTATAGAGAAAAAGGGGAAGTCTTCCAGTATGCCCACATGGGAGGCTGTGGGCCCAGGGCAGCTGGGGTAGGGTAACTAGAAGTCACACATTTGGCATTCGGGGAAGGGGCATATTTGGTCATCTCTGGTTGGCTCTGAATAGGCAATGGGGCAAAAGATAGGAAAGTTGCCTATTTACTGACCAAGTCTTGAGTCTTCTGGACCAATTGCGGAAACTGTGGCTTGACTCCCTGGTATGGGCTTAGCAGTGGAGGTGGCTGCGAGTTCCACTGTCCTATATAGTTTGACCATTGCCCACTTTATAGTCAGTCTTTCACCTGTCATCTTCCTGCCACGGGAGATGAAACTGACATGGAGAGAGATAAAGAAACTTGTTCAAGTTTGCACATCTAGTAGCTATCAAGCTGAGATTCGAGCACAGGCAGCCCTGTGCCAAAGCTGGAGTTTTTAGTGACTTTACTGACCCATCCCTGGATAACCTGGTTTCTCCCAAATGAATACCACCCCCCCACTTTCAGTTGGCCTGAATCATAATCTATGTTTTACTGCCTAATAATCACGATGTGCTTGGATAATGAGGCTGGTAAGGGTTGCATTGATTATAATAAATAAGAAACACATTGCAGGCTTCACAAGGATTATTTGTTTTGAAGAAGTTGATGTGCTTGTGTTCACTTTGCTTGTCGCCGGCTCAATCTAGTCTGGTGACAAAGTGATTTATGTCACTGCGTCCCTGGATGCATCCTGGTCGAGCCCGTGCCTCCTCACCCTATATGCATTAAGAGCTCTGTCTGTGCATGTGTTAAATAAGCCACCTTTATCCTCACTAAGCCCAGATTTACATACCTAAAAATTCAACAATGCACATACATAAGCATTAGAAATCTCACAAAAGTACCCTCCAGGCTCCTGTCAAGCTCAGTCACACTTTTATAATGGTGCCTTCAGTAAAGGATGGAGCATCTTATTTCTGCAGCATGTTTTTAAGTTTGTTGACATCAAAGTAGTTTTAAAGGTGATTCTTAATACTGTTGTACTCTCTCTTTTTATTTTTTTTTCAATCACATCTTCCCACTGCATCAGTAAGCATCTAAGCCTCTGACAAGTCCACTTCATTATCAGCTGCCCCGGCTGGAAAGGCTCTTCATCAGCACAGACCCTGCTTCCTTTGTGTGGCCAGTGCGGGTCCTCGAAAAGCCTGCTGTTCTTGCCTTAATTACTGTTTGGAGCCAAGTCGTAGAGCACACAGTTATTTCATTCCCTCTGAAGGGTTGCCTGTCGTTGTGACTGGATGACCTTGGCATTAAACTGCTGTCCCATCAACCCTCCAATCTTCCAAAGATGGAGATTCAAGATGTGATAAGCAGATAAGTGACTTTCTGTGAGTGTCGATGAATCGTCTCCACCAATGTTCCCAAGAAACACTCACATCAGTGGGATGTGCTGCTCATTCGTCTCTGAACTGCAACTGGGGCTGGCTTGCCTATGACCACCGGGAAAACAGCACCATGTGGAGAGACAGGCCCAAGGAGAGTTTGGAAGTTACGTTCTTGAGGTCACTTAGAGTGGATGGTTTTTTTTAAACTTGGGAATTTTAAGACTGGGGAGACAAGAGAGAGTGAACATTAAGAGTGTTTCAGCTTCTGTGATGGGGAAGGGAATTAGTAAATAGTAAAATCTAAAGCATCAAGAGAGAAGACACAAAATAATAAAATATCATGAGATAAGGAATGGGTTCTCTCTCTCTCTGTAACTCTTAATGCTTTGGATGGTTTGGTAGTAAACATAACAGTCTGTCTGGTTAAAAAAATTTAAAAATAAAATCCCACCCTCATCAACCTCTCTCTCCTTTTCTGCTCTCCCAGGCTATTAGGGATGGGTTCTTTATCCTCATGGTTATTGCCTCATGGTCACAAGGGAGCCTAAGAAGCTTCTAGCATCCCACCCCCAGCAGTTGAACCACACACAGAGAGAACATGGGGGAGAACCCATCTGCTTTCTTATTATCAGAGATCTCTTTGAGAAGCTTCCCCACAGGCTGTCCTATTTAGACTCTTAGATCCCATGAACGCCCCAGCTGCAAAGGAAGCCAGGACAATGAGGGCCCAACAGAGGGAGACAGACTGCAGGGAAGCCACTCCCTGTCAGATTTCATAGATGCTTCTGGAGATGGAATCCGGAGAGAAGAAAGGGTGACCGTTGCTGATGGACAACACATGTAGGTCACTACCTTCACCCTCCTTTGTCCAGAGCCCCCCAGGACCCAGGCCCCCCAATCTAGTGTGAGCCCTGTCCTCCCCCTGTGCTCACATCCATGAGAAGCTTTCATTCTGGAGCTTCTGACTTTTGAACTCAAGGCAAAATCTGCAAACTCATGTTCCACTGACTCTGTGGACAGTTCCTGTGTGACTCCAAAATGTATGTCATGCTGACTGTTTTTTGTTTATTTTTGATGAACTCGCAAAAAAAACCTTGGTGGACCTTCGGATTTGAGATTTCTTTTTTTAAATTTAAAACCTGAGACCACTCCACTGAAAAATGAACACTCAAAGCTAATTCCCTAGGGAGTTTGTGGCTTTCCAAGAACTTAGGGGAAAGGAGGAAGAACTATCCCTTGTTTGTCTCATCGTGCAAAGCTGTCTTTGGTAGTTGATGTTCCCTCCCACTGCTCCATCTCTCTGGGCTCCTATTTATGCTTATATGCTTGACCGTCTGCCACTAATAGCTGCTACCCCAAATAAACACAATCCTGTCCAGTCTTCTCTTTTAGAAGCAAATGCGGCATTTGTAGGGGGTGGGAAGGCAAATAACACAAGGGACTCCGACATATCTCACAGTGACCTTAAGGCCACTTCACTCCTCATGGGGTTAATGGACAGCGTTTTTGACACAACAGAAGGATCACAGAACTCACAGTTGACTGACTACAGACAGCACAGAGTGGGAGACTTGGAGTGGTCAAAATAACTAAACAAACCCAGAAAGATTGTCCTTCTAAGGTGGCTTCATGCATAGCTTAAGGGGTAGTTGGCACAGGTATAGGGGCCACGTTGTGTGAAAAATACAAATCCTTAAAAATTAGAATGACATGTAATACAGAGAGAGAGAGAGAGAGAGAGAGAGAGAGAGACTCCCACTAAGAGAGGCCCCTGGAACTGAAGCCAACTGTAAATCTCTCATCTCATGCCCTGCGGCAGAAACCTGAGGATTATTGAAAGTATTTATGTCTTATTTTCTTTAAGTATCTTCCCAGCTGAGCAGATCAATACTTGAGTTTTGTTTAGTTCAGTGTGACACTGATCCATTGGATGTACTGTGAAAGAGGGCTAACTACAACCAGCCAGTCAGCCAGCCAACCAACCACAAGAGATACTGGAGTCATTCTTGCTCGGCAACTCCTGGACCTGGGATTCTGCCCCCACCAGCCCTTGCCAGAGCATGAAGATTTTGCAACCTGGAGAGAAGTATACACAAATCATTCGGTGCTATAGACTGAGGGTGGCTGGAATAACTTCCTTGTGTTCTTTGCTTTTGGAGAGCTGCTTTAGGACAGAAGATGAGGTTTGCTTTTTGTTTCTCCCAGAAGTCAGCATTTCACGTGATTCTGGGAGGGAGGGAAGGAGGCAAGGGACCAGGGATCCAGCCCATAATGGAATTTGCCCAAAGCTGGGGATTTCCCTGTCTGGGCTCTGTGCAGCTGCCATGACCGCGGGTGCACCTTCTCTGTTGTATGAAAGGCCGTTGGTGTTTGGTTTCTCATTTACACCTCTTATCCTGCCTCACGTGGGTGCTTTTCTCGTCCTGAGAACTGGGTTGTATGCTGTTTCATGCCTCAGGGAAGGGGTTTTAGTGCAGAGATAATTTTGATTTTAAAAATTTTTGAGAAAATTGGTGAATTCTTAGGGCACAGTACAAATTTTTATTAAGAGCCAAGATTCCTGCCTTGAAAGTTAGAATGAGATTGATTTTGCTAGGGGTAGAGTAAGAGAGGGTGAGTGTGATGTGAAAGACTGGGGGGCACTGGTCCTAGGGGACCCTGTGGAAAGGTCCAAATATCTTCACACCCCTTGCTTTGTTACTAGGCCAGCAAGGCTCCTGCAAGAAGGGCCTTTCTGTCAGAATGTCTGTTGGACGGAGTCACCAAGCCCTCTTCCTCACCTGGTGAGTCCCAGCTGTTGGACCGGCAAAGACACTACCCAACAGAGGAACCAGGGTTGACTGAGGCTTGCTAACTCCAATTCACCTTTTCTACATTCTCCCAAAATATCTTTCTCATCACTGTGTCCCTTTCCACTAAGACAGTGACTGAAATAATGTAGACACTGGAAGGATGGATACCAATGAAACAATAATAAAATAAAATTTCCTTGGTACCAAAAGGAAAAGAGAATGCATGCCCACTTTCCCCCCCAGGATTTTTTAAGAAAATGAATATTTGCAAATTTTTTCTTCCCTATTGGAGACATATGTCAATTCTTTTAAAAGCTACATTAGTTTCTTTTTTACATTTCAAATATGTGTCTTGGAGGGCTTGGAGCCATGTTTTTGGGATTTGAACATCGACTCACAACTGCCACTTCAAGTCCTTGTCTCTGGGGGCATTGGCCTAGATGCCTGCTTGTCACAAAGGTACAGCTTTCCCTCCTTCTTTGAATAAAGACAATTCACAAACATGCAATGGATTGTATCTCCCTGACTATATAAAAGGGTGAGATTTCTTTTTGTCTTTGTCCCTAAGACTTTGGATTTGTTTGTTAATACAGCAAAACGTAATCCTTCCTGATTAATCACTTATGCACTGGCACACACAAGTAATTTACAAAAATGGAGTCATGGCCACTTAATCCTTTTAACCAGATTTGTTTCCCAATGAAGTACCTCCTAGGAAGACTTTCTATTTATTTGTTGATTCATTCAAAACATTATTTACAAAATACTATTGAACAAGATCATTACAGTTGATGGTGAAACAACAGTAAATATAGAAACCAATGGCAATTCCAGTTGATCTACGAAAGCCAATTCCCTATGACTCAGCCCAGATTCTTGTCATCTTGTTTGAACATTGTCATTAGAAATGCATTTTGTTCAAATTTTCTTTTGTATTCTTAGGGGAGAAGTCCAAAACTAAAACAACATATAACTAGGATTCTTTCAGGTATGAATTTTACATTGAACAGTGTCTCAGCTTCACATTCAGTTAAACCAAGAAATAAATTCACAAATAAAACACAGGATCAAGTCGGGCTCGGTGGCTCAGCCTGTAATCCCGCGCCTTTGGGAGGCTGAGGTGAGTGGATTGCCTGAGCCCGCGGGTTCGAGACCCGCCTGGGCAGTGAGACCTCATCTCTACAATAAATTAAAAAATCAGCCAGGCGTGGTAGCGCATGCCTGTAATTCTGGCTACTTGGAAGGCTGAGGCAGAAGGATCGCTGGAGCCCAGCAGGTCGAGGCCACGGTGGCCGGGAGCGGCCACTGCACTTCAGTCTGGATGACAGTGAGACTCCAACTCAAACAACAAAAACAACAACAACAAAAAAAAACCCCACAGGATCAGATGAGCTTTCCTGGTCATGCTTTGAAAGGACCATCTTCCATCAGTGCATATATTTGATTTGTGATTAAAGAAATTGACATTACAAATTAGCTACCAGTTTTGGTTTTGTTTTTTTTTTCCCTCCAAGATGTGGTTGCTTTGGGATTAGTATAGAATGCTAAAAAAAAAAAACCATTTTATTCACACTTTGAAGTTTTTAGAAGCCCAGGTACAATAGGCATTGAAACCTTTAACTTAGCACTGCAAATAGATAACTTGGAAAGGAACAGAAGTCCTGGGTCGGATTACTTAACAAAACTGGCAAAGTCTAAGAAAAACTTTACTCCTCCACCTCAGAGGAGGAAGGTTGTTATTGCTGATTTTTTTTAAATTTAAGAAAATAATGCACTCAGCTGAAAGCAAGCACGAAGAAATTCAACCGAGTGTTATGTGGGTGCAGTGAAGCAGGGGGTGGGTGGGTGGGTGGATGGGTGGACACACATATCTTGGTCTGCCAAGTTCAAGGAAAAAAATAATATTCAAGATAGGGTCCTCCTACAAAGATTGTGTAGCCCTGGTGTTCCTTCATATTCTCTTTGGGGTTTGACTTGTCTAAGAATCTATACACATGGGTGAACTTAGAGGTCATCACAGAAAAGTCCATTTATAAAGAGCCACAGATTTACTCCTGACACTGTCACCAAGTGACTTGTGTACCCAGTTGCAGAGACAGAGTACTGAGAGAAGTTCACCATAAAGCATAAAGGTATTATGACCAGAGCATAGCTACATCAAGTAACGCTTAGATAAAGCTACATCAAGTAACGCTTAGATAAATATTTAATGCACCACAACACTGGATTAGAATGTATTTGTGTGTGCCCATGTGTGTTGAAAAACTGGTTTGAGCTCATTGTCCACTCGAGTGACCATGGTTACGTGAAAGCATATAAAACTTAAATTAGGCGCAGTGGCTCAGCCTGTAATCTCAGCAGTTTGGGAGGCTGAGGCCAGAGGACTGTCTGAGTCCAGGGGTTTGAGACCAGCCTGGGTAACTTGGTGAGACCTGGTCTCTAAAATAAATCACAAAAACGAGATGGGTGTGGTGGCGAGTCCATAGTTCCAGCTACTTAGAAGGCTGAGGTGGAAGGATCATCTAAACCCAGTAGGTCCAGGCTGCGGTGACTGTGAGCGTGCCACTATACTCCAGCCCGGACGACAAGAGTGACACTCCAAATCGAAAACAAACAACAAAAAACTTAAATTAATGCGAAACAGATCACCAGCACTTACTCAGCAGACATTACTGCAGAATCTCATCTCATCTCATCTCTAGACACATGACTATCTCTCATTTTTGTCACATCACTGTCTGTTTCAGCAGAATTGGGGACTTCTCTGAACTTGTTCTTTTTTTATTTTTATTTTTGAGTTGGAGTCTCATTCTGACACCCAGACTGGAGTGCAGTGGCAGACTCATGGCCACGGCAGCCTTGATCTGCTGGACTCAGGCGATCCTGCCGCCTCAGCCTTCCAAGTAGCTGGAACCACAGGTGTGCGCCACCATGCCTGGCTGATGTTTTTGATTTACTGTAGAGATGAAGTCTTGCCATGTTGCTCAGGCTGGTCTCGAACCCCTAAGCTCAGGCAATTCTCTCTCCTCCACCTCCCAAAGTGCTGGGATTACAGGCGTGAGCCACCGTATCCAGTTCCCCAACCTTGTTCTTTTCTGTTCTCAGGAGGTCAGGACTTGTCAGGGCCTAGGTGAGGCACAATCCTTCTGTGAGATTGTCTTGACTTTGCTTACCGATGCTTTCCAACTCACTCAGGTAGCAAGTTGTACCTCTCTTGCACTGGGGCCTGTTACCCTGTGACCTCACACCGACACTTTCTGGCAGAATTTACTGGTCAAATCAGGTCACTACTGTTGGACTGTTGGCAAGATATAGCTGGTAGCCTTGCTTTCTTTGACACACAGGTCATGATTATTTTGAATGAGAAATTTTACATTTACGTATGAGTTTTTGTGTTACCTTGAAAAATGTAGCCAGGCGATCACACCTGTAATCCCAGAATTTATGGAGACAAGACTATTACCTGAGTTCAGGGCTTCGAGACCAGCCTGGACACCTTGGTGAGACCTTGTCTCTACAATAAATGAAGAAATTACCCAGTGTGGTGGCACGTGCCTCTGGTTCCAGTTACTTGGAAGGCTGAAGAGGAAGGGGCAGTGGCTATGAGCATGCCGCTGCATTCCAGCCTGGGTGACAGAATGAGACTCCGACTCAAAAAAGAATAAAGAAAAAGAACATTGGAATTATCAAGACTGTATCACAGGCTGGCAAAAGCTGAGCTACATTTATTTAATAAATGGGCCACTTCATGTATTTATGTCTATGTCACCAGAGTGGTGGCTGTGGACATCAGAGATTGCCATCCTTGGTAATGATTATTTGCTAAGTTGTAGCAGAATTATACAACAGTCAATATCAGTGACACACTGCTGTGGTCCTTTGACATACCAAGGAATGTGGTTGAGCTTATCTAATGTAGTTCATCATGTTCTTTTCTGTAACTTTTTATATTAGATAATTATGGATTCACAGGAAATTGCAAAGATGGTCCAGAGGGGCCTCAGGCACCTGTTACTCAGTTTCCCTGGGGGCTATGTCTTCCCTTACTACACAATAATACCAAAAGTCGGAACTGGCCTTAGTGCAGTGTGCGATCATTTAGTCATGTTGCCCCATATGTGGATCGAGAACTGAATTGTCCATACAAAGCTCTCCTCAAATGACCCCTGCACGAATACTCCCCCCCTCCTTCTCCCACTTTTCCCTAACTCCTGGCAGCCACTCTCTGCCCCTCATCTTGATACATTTGTCATTTCAAGAATGTCACATCAATGAGTCACTCATTTGTGACATTTAGGAACTGGCTTTTTTCACTCAGCATAATTAATGCCTTTCAGGTCCATCCACATTATTGTGCATGAAATTCAGTCCTCTTGACTGCTAAGTAGAATTTCACGGGGGGCCACCTGGTGAAGGCTGTCTGGTCTATTTCCGGTTTAGAGGAACATTCTGTCATACCACAGATCACACCATGACTGGAAATCAACCTAGTTAAGAAACAACGATTGTCAGTCAAAAAATTCCCTCAGTCCTTGTGCATTTTTATGTGCCTTGCAGAAACAATAGACTGTATCTCAGGTTTGGCAACAAACCAGAAAAAAATATGAATTGGAATCATATTGAGGGCAACCCTCCTTGGGCCCCCCCCCCTATAGGAGTTTTTCTGTTTTCTCAATAAATCCTGTTTTTTTTTTAAACAAAAACAAAAACATATTGAGCTCCACAAAACCCTGCACACAATCGATTATAGCAGCGTTACTTTGTAGCCAGACGGAAACAGGTGTCCCAGTCCTCCGGGAATAACAAGGGAAGAATATTTGAAGAGACACAAGAAAACTCTCCAGATCTGCTCTCTGCTTTCTGGGATGACCTGAGGAACCAAGCTTCACAGAGTGACTCTCGGTCCGGGAGGCATTCGTGGACATTTCCCTCTGAACTTGGACTCTCTAAATAAAGGGCCCTTCTCCCCAAGCCCCCTTTCGTCAGGGCATTGTTTTATTTCTTCCTTCCTTTCTTTTTTTTTCTTTCTTTTCTTTTCTTTCTTTCTTTCTTTCTTTCTTTCTTTCTTTCTTTTTTTTCTTTTTTTTTTCTTTCTTTCTTTCTCTTTCCCTTTCTCACTCTTTCTCTTTTTCTCTTTTTTTTTCTCTTTTTCTTCTCTTCTTCTTTCTCTCTCTTTCTTTCTTCCTCTCTCCCTTTTTTCTTTTTTTTTTGAGTTGGAGTCTCTCTGTCCCCAGACTGGAGTGCGTGGCGCCCCGGGCCCTCGCAGCCTTGACCTGGGGTTGGGATCCTTCCGCCTCAGCCTTCCAAGTACGGAACTACAGGGCCCCCGGGTACCACGCCTGGCTAATTTTTGATTTATTGTAAGATGAGGTGATCCCCTCACCTCAGCCTCCCTAAGCGAGGGATTACAGGCTGACCACCGAGCCTGGCATCTTTCTTTCTCTCTGTTTTTCTCTTTTCTTCTTTCTTTCTCTCTCTCTTTTTCCCTCCCCCCTCCTTCCCCTTTCCCCCCTCCCTCCTTCCTCAGGGGCTCACTCTGTTTCCCCGACTGGAGTTAGTGGCTGATTATATCACTGCAGCCTCAATCTCCTGGGCTCAGGTAATCCCCCCACCTTTGCCCCCCGAGTAGCTGGAATGCAGGGGTACCCCCCCACCCCGTTAACTTTTCAATTTTTTTTAAAAGACAAGGTCTCAGCTGGGCTTAGTGGCTCAGCTATAATCCCGCGCTTTGGGAGGTTTAGGTGAGTGGTTCTAGCTGTGGTTCAGACCCACCTGGGGAACTTGGGAGACCTCATCTGTACAATAAATCAAAAAAATTTGCCAGGCGTGGTAAGGTGCCTGTAGTTCAGCTACTTGGAAGGTGAGGTGGAAGGTAGCCAGAGCCCATCGGTCGGGCTGCGGTGGCGGGGGCGTGCCACCGTACTATGTCTAGATGACAGAGTAAGACTCCAACTCAAAAAAAAAAAGAAAAGTCTCACTATGTTGCCCAGGCTGGTCTCAAACTCCCGGGCTCAGGGAATCCTTCCCCGACCTCCCTAAATGCTAGAATTACACAGATGTGAGCCACCTGCCCAACCATGTCATTGTTTTCAGAGGACAGGCAGGACAACCTCTGTCAACTTTGTGAATCCCACTGGACTCCAACCTCCAATAGCTTGACTGCAGGTAATGGGGTCACCAAACTTTTCCTGAAATAAACATGTGATGAAGACGCAAAGCCCCGTGTATGTGTGGTGGAGACGTTATCAGCACAGAGAGGCTTGGGGTAGCAGGGCCACAACAGCAACAAATCACACTTACTGTGGTTGCAATAAGCTGATTACTTCCTAAATCCCCTTCAGTGTTCCACATGTACAGAAAACCCCGCCATGATGCCATCAGAATCCAGTGGTGGGCAGTTCTTACCAAACTCTTTGCCTCTGAATTCACGTTGGTGTAGAGCCTGTTATACAGAGCGTTCATACATCTCAGCTTATTCAGATCCTTCCAACATCCCCACGAGGTGGGTGATATTATTACTCCTGCTTTACAGGCATGGACAGGGAGGCACAGAGTGTCCAATCACTCACAAAGGGTCACATGGCTAGCGAGTAGGGAAGCAGGACCACGTTGACCAGCCTTCAGTAACAGGTACGTCCACTCCCTGTGTGTCCCAGGACGCTGTTCTAGAATGGCAAGGACAGGCCAGCACAGCTATTGTGATAGTTCAGGAACCAGCCCGATGCCAGGGGCCGTCCACTCCAAGGGTCAACCGTTGAGAACAATTCATTTCCTGGAATTCCAGTCTGACCTGCCTGGGTATGCTGAATTGGACACACCAAAGCACATGCCAGGTAAAGGACCCAAGATGTGTTTTGAAGCTGGAGGGTAATTTGCAGAAATGTTGATTTGCCGACCCTCCTGGGCTTTTCTGCTTCTCTCCAATTTCAAGCCTCTTTCTTTTCCTTGATCAAGGAATCTTCTAGGATAAATAATTGTCCTAAAGACTATAACCTTTTGTTATCATTAAGAGGTCATGCTGCCATCCTGGTGAGGGCTGACAGAGGAGTGCCTTGAAGGAAATTGGGAAGTGATGGGAAGAGGTGTACAGAGATAAGGTGGGGCTTTAGTTCAATGTGTCTAGAATCTCCATGACTTTTCTCTGACCTGCTGCTGAGAGAGTGAGCAAGACCTCAGAAGGGTCACCCTGAGGGATTCTTTTCGGTCTGAAATAGATACAGGTATCCTCTCAACCTGGATCTAAGCAGGCACAAAAAAGGGCTACCATATACAGTTTTTAGGCAGAGCACTGCACAAGAGTGCTAAGCTCAAGGGGTGAGTGGACTTGAAAGTTGAGTTCCCCCAGAAGCGGATAGCTGAGTCCGCCCAAAAGTGGATAGACCTCATTTATTCAACTAATTTCTCCAAGGTACTATTGTCACCAAGGTAAGTGTCTCAGGGTCTGCAAACTCCCAGGGCAGTATATTTAAAAATTCCCAAAGGTACCATATGGCCCAGTGGTAATCTCTGACCAGAAGAGTAGAACCCAAGGGCCTGAGTGACCCTGTTACAGAGACAGTGCCTGTCTGTGGGACATGCAGAGGGAGCAAAACCCTGTGGACTAACGACCGGTTTGCTTTGGAGCTGTGGATGATTAAGGGACATTCTGCATTGTGGATGACTGGGGGACCTTCAATACAGGCTGATCACTCTACCAGTCTGGCATAATGAAGTCTCAGCATTAGATTGAAGTCAGTTTCAAGAAAAAGCAAGAAATATGGTTTCTTAAACTTGTGGACTGCAACTTACATCAACTACAGGAGAAGATCAGGTGAGTCTTCCATGAAGTGGTACATATCAAATGTGCAAACAAGGCTAAGTCAGGAGACCCATATTTACAGGCCCGTGTCCAGTAGTATTGTAGTCCAGTCCAACAGCCTCAAGCCACAAGTGGATGCAGTCCTTGAAGTGTGACTCGTCTGAATTGAGAAGTGCTGGGAGTGAGTGTTATGTGCCCACAGGATTTCCAAGACTTAGTATGAGGAGAAAGCAAACTATCTGTTGAAATAATATTTTGCATATCTTTGATGAAATAAAACAGTAGTTCCCAGCCATCTTGGCATCAGGGACCAGTTTTTT
>JAPVLO010004062.1:0-12500 GCA_027257055.1 Cephalopachus bancanus
GGGCCTCCCAAAGAGCTGGGATTATAGGTGTGAGCCACTGCACCCAGCCAGCATAATGTTTCCAAGGCTCATTCACATTGTAGCGTGTATCAGTACTTCATTTTTTTTCTTTATGACTGAATGATTCCTTTGTATGAATAGACCACATTTTGTTTATCTGTTTATCAATTGATGGACTTTTGGGGGTTTTTCCACTCTAACTGTTATGAGTAATGCTGCTGTGAATTTTTTTGTAAGCTTTCCTTGTGGCCATATTTTTTTTTCTCTTAGATATATACCTAGAAGTGGGTCAAACAGTTAATTCTATGTTTAACTTTTGGAAGAACTGCCACACAGTTTTCCAAAGAGGCTGCACCATCTTACTTCTCCCCTCAGTCACAAATAAGAGTTCCATATCCTCCACATCCTCAGCCAAACCTGTTATTATCTTTTTTTGAGTGTAGCCATCCTAGGGGGTGTGAGGAGGTATTTCACTGTGGTCTTAATTTTCAATTCCCTGATAACTAATGATGTTGGCCATGTTTCTATGTGCTTATTGGCCGTTGGTGTATCTTCTGTAAAGAAACATCTATCCATGCCTTTTGCTCATTTTTTGTATTGAGTTGTTTTTATATTGTTGAGTTTATGCATTGCAGATACAAGTCCCTTATCAAATCCATGATTGGCAAATATTTGCTCCCTTTCTGTGGACGGCCTTTTCACTTCTTTTTTTTCCTTGCTTTAATTTTTTTTTTTAATTTAAAAGATGTGGGATACAATTTAGGGCTAGATATACAAAGATCATTATGCAGGTATCCTTGTTGATGAGGTACGCCCACCCCCCCCGGAAGATTCCCACTACTGCCAATCCTCAATCCTTTTCTTATAGTATTATGATAATTGTTCAAGTTCTGCTTATGAGTGAGAACATTGGATACTCAGTTCTTTGTTTCTGTGGTAGATCACTCAGTATTATATCACCTCTTGACAGTGCCTCTGAGGCAAAAAAAGTGTTTACTTTTGACAGAGTCCAATTTATACATTTTTTTTTTTCTTGCTTATACTTTTGGAATCACATCTAAGAGGCCATTGCCAAATCCAAGGTCATTAGATCTTAGATCTATATTTTCTTCTAAGAGGTTTATAGTTTGATTTCTTAAAGGTAGGTCTTTGATTAATTTTGAGTTAATTTTTGTATCTGGTGTGAGGTTAGGGTCAAAATTCATTATTTTTCTTGTGGATATCTAGTTATTCCAGCATCATTTTTGAAAAGATGACTCTCTCCCCACTGTATTGTCTTGGATCCCTTGGTGAAAATTCTGATTTCCTTTTAACATGTGTCTGCCATTCTTTGAGTATGTCTTTACTTTCTGGCACAAACTATGTCAATTTCACCTTGTACTTTCCTGTTTTCTAGCCTTTGAGCCAGCCATTTCTCCCCCAAGGAATCTTGGCTCTGTTAGTGGATAATATTACTTAGAAGCCAAGTCCTAGTTATGGTCTTTACTATGCAGGGGGAGGGGGGCGGTATTGAAGCTACAAGATCCTCTCATTGGACAGAGCCAGGAAATGTATGTACTTATACCCATTTTTAAAAAATTTATATGTTTTGTTTATTTTTTGCCTATGTACAACTTTACATGTATAGTTATTGAGAGCCACAGGTTCACGCTAGTAACTAGTTCCAATCCAATGGCAAGGCTTGAGAAATCTGGTTCCTATTATCCTCCGTATGTTTGTTTGATCAGTTCCTGATGTGTAACCAGTTTCCTGCTGCTGCCTTGTCCCTCTGCCCTTCTGCCTCATTGTGGGGGCCGTTCTCACCCCACTGAGGCTCAGGCAACCAGTGCTGACCCTGGGGGGGTGTCTCCCTGCTTGAATCCCAACATCCCCCTGCTGGTTTGCCATGGCATACACCCTGCCCTGTGGGGACACTTGCCTTGCTTGGTCCTACCTCATAGCTTTTGTATGAAATGTTTGGGAAAGGGAAAGAGCAATGTTATGTTTTTAGAGCCCCATTCCCACTGCTTCAGACTACTGTATAACCAACTCTCCATTCTGTGTGGGCACTTCATTTTATTTGCCTGCTCTTTCCCAAAGGGAAAAATATTCAGGTGGTGCCAACAACTCCTCTGCCACCTCAAGCTAAGCCACAACAAACATCCTTGTAATGGGATCCTTAAGCACCTATAGGAACATATCTTTGGGCTCTATACCAGGAGTGGAGTTTCTGGGTCTCATGGTATAAAAATGTCTGCCATGCCTACACATCACCAGCTTGCTGTCCAGAATGGCAGCTCTAAGCCGCATCAACAGTGTGTATGTTGTTTTCTCCACATAGCCCTTCCACCCTCAGCTTGATATTTTCCCCTTCTCAAGTTTTTGCCAGTCAACTAGGCATCAAGGGATGTTTTGGTGTTTTAATTTCCACGTCTCTGATTACCAATGATCTTGAGCGCTTCTGAAAATGCTTATTGGCCTTTCACGTCTCCAGGTCTGTGTATTTGGCTACATGAAGTCCTCTTTTTTTTTTTCTTTTTTGAGTCTGGATCTCACTCTGTGACCCAGGCTGAGTACAATGGGATGATTACGGCTTACTGTAGCCTTGACCTCCTGGTCTCAGGTGATCCTTCCACCTCAGCCTCCCAAGTACCTGGGACTACAGGACATGCCACCATGCGTAGCTAATTTTTAAATTTTGTGTAGAAATGAAGTCTCACTATGTTGCCCAGGCTGGTCTTGAACTCCTGGGCTCGAGTGACTCTCATAGCTCAGCCTCTCAAAGTGCGGGGATTACAGGCGTGAGTCACCAAGCCCAGCCCAGGAAGCCCTCTATTTTCTTAAAACCTCTATGGGATCTGACTGTTCGTAAAGTTCTCCGACTACCACCTACTCCTGTTTAAAATGTCTTGAAGAGCTTTTTATCAGCTGCATGGAAGTGACTGAGAGACCCACAGGGGATTAAGCCATTTCCCTATTAATGGGCATCTGGCGTCTGGACTCTTGAAAGGTTTTCACTGCCATGAACAAGTGCCCCCATAACCACTTTTGAACGTGCATCTGTGTACCTCTACCAGCAACTCTTTAGACATATTTCTAGAGGTAACATCTTTAGTTTAGGAAGCACATTTGAAGACACTGTATTTAGCCACATATAACAGTGCCCTCGAGTCTGTGTTGGAGACCAGGGACTTAGTCATGGACCAGAGTGTGGGAGGAAAATAGGTGTCACTGAGCAGTGCTCCTGACTTTATTTATTTAATGTATTTATTTATTTATTTTTAGTCAGAACCTCACTCTGTTGCTCAGACTGGAATGCAGTGGCATGATCATGGGTCACCGCAGCCTCTACCTACGGGGGGCTCAGGCGATCCTTCCACATCAGTCTCCCAAGTAGCTGGAATTACACGTGCACATCACCTCACCTTGCTCATTTTTTGACTTTATTTTGGGGAGATGGGCAACTATGCTTCCTAGGCTGGTCTCGTGCTCCTGGGCTCAAGCAATCCTTTCACCTCCGTTTCCAAAAGTATTGGGATTACACTGCACCCAGCCTGCTCCTGACTTTAGGCAGAGGAAGAAGCACTGAAGGTGGAGTGAGGGCATTGCTAGGAGACAGAGCGAGCACGGAGGGGTGGCCAATCGTCTCGGCCAGAATGAGTCAGGCAGGGGGGAAGGAGGCCACACACTTCCTGACATTTCCCCTACAGACCCCACCAGGTCCAGGAGCAGACGTTCTGGAAGGAGTAACAGGGAGTCGTGAGTCCACTGACAGAAGTAAGCGGTGCTATTCTTTTCACAGGAACACTGAGCACCACCTACCCCTGATGGTCCCAGAATCGGGGGTGAACCCGTGGACTTTTGCCTACTCACAGGCTTATTCAGTCTCAACTTCTACTGGCAGGATGCGGGGTTTCTGCCATATACAGTTGGGCAGGTTGTGCATTGCACAAAGTCACCTGGCCCAGAAGGAAAAGGGGGGCCAAAAATATTAGCCTGAGCTGATTCTCACAGAGGTGCTGCATGGGTGAGCTGTGGTCCTGCCTCTGGGCCACAAGGGAGAGCACAAGAGGCCTCAGGCTGGCCACACAAAACCACCCAGGAGAGGGTCCCCAGGATCTCTCTCTCACCAGCTGACTGAAGAAGGCAAGTTCCCCTTCTCAGGGAGGCAGCCCAATCTCCATGGGGGGAGACCCCATCCTGTACCCCTGCGGGCTGAGTATAAGTGGGGCTGTGCTGTGAGCAGAAGGGTAAAGTCTACATGGGCTGTAGGTGGAGGCATCTGGGGTAAGCTTCCAGCTTGCTTTCTTTGGGGGGGCATGGGGGAGGACTACCCACTCCACCTCCTGGCAGTTGAAAAAGGAGCCAGAAAGAGATGGGGGCCCTTTCTCTGTCACAGAGACAAGCACATATTAGCCTGAGCCTGACAAAGACAGGCAGAGAAGTGCATGGAGGTCAGGCCCAGGCTGAGCACTCTCAGGGGCCCGAACACCAGGGTGGGCTAGGACCACGGAGGGCTGGGGGAGCCAGCGGCCCGTCCTTTCACACAGCAAGGAGGTGGAGCCGCTGGAGCTCCCAGGGCTGGAGGCTGAGGGGGTCTGGACAGGGTCGAGTGGCTGGTTCGTCTGAGGTCTGAGCCAGGGGTCTGCAGGGCCTGGTGTGGAACGGTGACCCCCTCGTTCTCACTTAGCACCTCAGCTTTGCACCAGCTCACTGAGCAGTTGCTGTGATGAGGGATGGTGCGGGCGCTGTGATGCTGAGATGACTGACAGCTGTCTACCCAGGCGAGCTCAGATAGCAGGGGACTTTTTCAGACCATGGACCCAGGAATTCCACTCCTGGGTGTAGACCCCAAAGATTTCCCTATCGGTGCTTAATGAACCCTGTCCAAGGAGAGAGATCCACACAGGACACTTATGATGCAGTAACAAAAATGCCTCTAAAGGTGGATGTTTATGAGCATTTTTCTTACTGCTCCATAACGACCAATGGGGGGGGGGCTATTACCCCACTTGATAGACGGGGAGACTGAGGCTCGGGTAGGTCCGATAACTTGCCCGATGCCTCACAGTAAACGGTGAGCTGGAAACATGCTTTCCGTCTCATGGCAAAGCCCGTTTCCTCGAAGGCTGCCCAGCAAGGCCCCGCGGACACCGCTCTGGCGAGGGAGGCAGAGGCCAGGTCACGAGGCGCTCCGGCAGGGACCGCGGGAAGCGCGCCAGGCCCGCGCACGAGTCCCACCGCCCAGGCGGGGGGGCTTCACGCGGAGGCTGGGCCCGCTTTCTCCTCTCCCCTCGCCGCCTGCGGTCGGGAGCCAGCCTGCGCTCGGCCGTGCTGCGGCCGCCTGGCCGCCTCCAGGGAAGCGGCCTCGTGCTGCCACCTGCGGGTCGCGAAAGCACATCGCCGGGGGCTTCGCTCAGCGCGGCTTCCCGGCACAGGCGCTCTGTGTGACGGGCCCGACGCCTTAGTTCCAGAGGGGGGGTGGGCGTGGGGGAAAAGTCTCCGGCCGAGGCCAGGCCCAGGAAGTCGCCGCCCGTCTTATTTCTCTGGCTACACCTGTCTGTGCCCAGTGTAGCGATCCGCTTTCCCTAATCCTGGTCCATTGGTGGGGGGGGGGAGGGCAGGAGCTGGGAAGAGGGCAGGCCCAAGGCCACTTTTAGGACCAGGAGCCCAAGAAGAGTCCTTTATTTTTTTTTCCTGGAATGCTTCCTGGGTGCCGGGGGTGCAAGAATGAAGAAAACGTTCACCTTGCTGTATTGAACGATGATAGCTCCCACCCCAGGCTACCCTTGTGGTCTGGTGTCACTGTCCTCCTCCTCCTCTTAGTGACTAGAGGTCATTGTAGATGTCTGTAGGAAGGACAGACAAACAAATGACACAAGGTGATGCCCACAAGAATAACTGGGGGTATAAAGCACAAGCCTGGTGCCAGGAGGTTCAGGCGTCATGGAGAGGTGGCACTTAAGTGAGGCTTGGTAGAAGCTATAGGGGCTGGATTTTCCTAAGCAGAAGACCCCGTGAAGAGAAAAGTTTGGGACAACTCAGTTCTGTGCATCGGTGTCTGCTCTGTTCCAGGTTTCACCTGTCTTTTTTCCCAGCTGCCAATCTTCCTTCCTGGCAGACTGCCAGAGATAAGGCCCTCAGAGACTTTTTCTTTACTGTGTTTGCCAACTTAAGAGGACAGCCATTACCCTTGACTGAATGGATGAAACTTGACAACAGGAACCCCAACTATGTCAGGAAATGAGGGGCCCCCTTTTTGCTCAGGAGGATGGCAGGCCTTTCCCAGCTCCCTCTTCTGTCCCATGGGAAAGGCATCCCCAGCTGACTGTGCACCGAAGGGAAGTCAAGGCATGCTGATCTCGTCCTGGCTGGCCGAATGTCGTGTTCCCCCACCAATCCCCGTATTGAAGCCTAACCCCAATGTGATGGCATTAGGGGGCAGGGCTTTGGGGAGGTGATGAGGTCATGAGCATGGAGCCCTCCTGAATGGGATTAGTGCTGCCATCAAGGGGATCCCAAGGAGCTCCCTCCACCCCCCACCATGTGAGGATGGGGTGTGAAGACTGCTCACTGTCTATTAACCAGAAGGCAGGCCCTCAGCAGACACTGACTTGCTGGCACTTTGATCTTGGGCTTTCTAGCCTCCAGAACAGTGAGCAATACATTTCTGTTGCTTATAAATCACTCAACCTAAGGTATTCGGTTCTAGTAGCCCCAGCCGACTAAGACATATCCCTAAATCTGGCCACTTTGGATTGTTGGCTTTGGTGACTTAGTTTTGTCGAAGGTGCAGAATTGTAGGAAACAGCCCCTGACCACTAATTCATTGTTCTATCTGCATATGAGATCCTGGTGCTCTCCTGGTCACCAACCCAGAATGTAGTGGACCCAGAGAGTGGCTACCAGGAGATAGTAATAGGGGCAAATGTGTGGCTTGTGTGTGTGAGAATCATCTGATATGGGCCGGAGGATGCCACTGGGCCCATTTCAGCAGACAGCAGCATTATTTGAGATCAAATGAATGATCACGTAGGGAAGATATGCCAGATATGTAAATAACTAGGCTCTATGGTATAAATGGGTCAGGACTTTAAAATAGTTATCCCCAAAGTGGCTTGACAGTTCAGAGGAGAGAGAGGACTTCCTTGCGGTGGTGTTTGGAGAAGGCTTAATGAAGGAAGTGGCATTTCAATGAGTTAAGAAACACAGGTAGGGTTTCAACAGGCTGAGATGGTATACCCAAAGATGTGAGGAGGGTCACAGGTGAAGAGGGGTCCCTAGGGCATAAAGGTCAGGCACTCCGTGTGTGCGTGTTTGAGATATTTACTAACTTTAACAAAATCATATGGGTTAAAAAAAAAACAAGAGTCATTAAAAAAAATGTAACAGCTTAAATTTTCTGCTCAGTCCCCAGTCATTCTCCTCAAAGTTACTCAATAACATTTAGTTTCTTGTGTAACCCTTCAGAGGTGTCTTTTATATGTACAAGCAAATACACACCCACCCGCACATGCCATGCTCTTGACACAAACAGCAACCCACTGCACTGTTCTGCTCCAGCTTGTTTACTTAAATTATTTTGGAGATGTCCCAAAGGAGTAAGTGAAGAACTTCCCTGGGCTTCCTCGAGGAATCCTGGACGTGTTCCCCTCAAAGCCAACAAGAGGACCCTGGGCTTTTTGAGATGTAACTGGAACCATTTCCTTGCAATGACCCTGTCATTAAGAAGCTGCAGGGAGGTGGAGATGGCAGTTTCATTTGGGGCAGACTATTATTTTAATCTTGGTTCACCCACCCCCGCCCTTTGGGGTTGCTTTGGGATAGCCATTGTGTGCTCACTCAGTCTGTGAAAATGGACGGGAAGATTTGGGCAGATATTCATGGGTTCTGTGTTAGTCCATTTGGTCTGCCATGACAAAAATACCATCAACTGGGTGGCTTATAAATAACAGAAATTTACTGCTTACAGTTCTGGAAGTCCAAGGTCAAGGTGCCAGCAGATTCAGCGTCTGGTGAGGACTTACTCTTTTCAAAGATGGCACCTCTTGCTGTGTCTTCCCGTGGTAGAAAAGGTGGCTGAGGAGGCCGGGCTCAGTGGCTCAGCATGTAATCTCAGCACTTCGGGAGGCTGAGGTAAATGGATTGCCTGAACCTGTGGGTTTGAGACCAGAGAGTGGAGGAGGATGGGGGAGGGGGAGGAGGAGGAGGAGGAGAAATTTATTCTATAGCTATAGCCAAGCTATAGGATTGGGGCTTCTGATCCTACAAGACCCATGGGTTCTTTCCTGCTTTAAGCCTCCTTCTCAGGATGACCAAACCCCGACCAGTGTTGACTGGGTCAAGCTGATCCATAATCTCAACTCTGATTGTGGCTGCAGCTGCCTGGTGCACTGTGTTGAGGTCTCTGTTATTTTAGTCCTTTATTATGCATTTTAAAGCAAGTACAAAAGTAGAGAGAATAATATAACTCCCTCTATGTACCCATTACCCAGATTCAACAATTGACCTTATTTTTTATTTTTTTATTTTTGAGTTGGAGTCTCACTCTGTCGCCCAGACTGGAGTGCAGTGGCCGCTCCCGGCCACCGCAGCCTTGACCTGCTGGGCTCCGGGGATCCTTCCGCCTCAGCCTTCCAAGTAGCTGGAATTACAGGCATGCACTACCACGCCCGGCTGATTTTTTGATTTATTGTAGAGATGAGGTCTCGCTGCCCAGGCGGGTCTCGAACCCGCGGGCTCAGGCAATCCACTCACCTCAGCCTCCCAAAGGCGCGGGATTACAGGCTGAGCCACCGAGCCCGGCTTGACCTTATTTTTAAAATCTGTATCCTTATTGTTCTCCCTCAATTTCCTGTAAACACCTCAGTATGTATTTCCAAGTAAATCCTTTAAAAAACAATAATTATAACTACAAATTAGGACTCATTGTTAATATCACTAAATAGTCAGTCATTTTTCACATTTTCTATTTTGTCTCATATGTGTCTTGTTTTGATCAGCATCCACACAAGTGACACACATTGCGTTTGTTTGATACATCTGTAAGGCTTTAATATCTGTCACTGTTCATCTCTCTTTCTCTCTCTCTTTCTCTCTCTCTCTCTCTGTGTGTGTGAAAATTAGAGCATTCATCCTTAGAATTCCCACTCTTTGAACTTATCTTTCATGTTGCTTTGTCCTCCGTACTTCCTTTAATCTGGCAGTCAGATTTAGAGACCTGATTAGATTGAGGTTTGAATCTGAATTCAGTTTTTTTTTTTTTTTTTTAAATAAAAGCCCATGAGTTGTGCTAGGGACTTCATCTTCCATCATTCCAGGGGCACTTCCCTCCTGGTGTCTTTCTTCTGTAGTGGAGGACTCCTTTCCTGACTATAATGAGGACTCCTGGACAAGGCGGCGAAGGGAGAGTGCCCCTTTTTCTCGGGGACCTCCTGAGAATCCTACACCTGCAGGAGCCCAGGGGATCTCCTGACCCTTGACTCCTTTCTGGTGGATTCATAGTAACCACAGGTCTAGAAGTCTGAAGTTTTGAGTCAAAGTTCTGACCTTACTAGGCAACTTCAGGAAAAGTTAGCTAACTTCTCTGGGTCATGTGGGCTCCGTTTACATCAGCTAACTAAACCACTAATTAATTCTTTAAAAAAATTTGAATATAGCATTATGGTTAAGACTGGACTCTGGAGCTAAGCTACTTGGGTTGGAATACCAGATTTGCCACATAATAACCCTGTGACTGAGTACGTGGTCTGGCAATTAGGTTCGCAAACCATCCTGGAAAATGTGCTACATACCTCGTTGCTGAGTATCACTATGGTCACCTTGGAAGTCCTCCCCCTGGGAAGCTATGCACTGATGCCTGTGCCTAGTCCACCTATCAGAGCAATTTTGGAACGCTTTTTCTGGAGTGGCCATCAGAGCTGTCATCAATATTTGTTGAGGTCTTACAATTAAGCTCACGGACTTGCCACTGCACCTACATTGGCAACACTGTACAAATAACTGTATTGGAAACCCTCCCTACTCACCTAATGACTTTTTTCTTTACCCAAGGATAAAGGAAATATCGAAAGGAAGACATTTGATGACATTCAGGACATCAAGGGTCATACGACGACGACTCTGATGGCCATCCCAGAAAAAGAGTTCCAAAGTTGCTTTGATGTGTCAACTAGTTACTGGGATTGGTGCATAGCTTCCCAAGGGGAGTACTTCGAAGGTGACCATAGTGATATTCAGCAATGAGGTATGCAGCACATTTTCTAGGATGAGTTTGCAAACTTAATTGTCAGACCTTGTGAGTTATCTCATCTCTCTGTAACCTCAGTTTCCATATCTACAAAATGGACATAATGCTAAAATTTGTCACCTCACAGGGCTGTTGTGAAAAGTAAATGAGTTAATGCAGGTAAAATGCCAGGTTCCAAGCCAGGTGCAGAGCCTGTATGGTGAACATGCCCAGTGCCTCTCTCAAGGAGCACCAGCAGCACAGTGTGTCCAGGGCTGTGTGCAAGGGATAACTGGAGGGAAGAGGAGGTTGGGAGAGCCCCAGGGGAATGTAATCTGGCTTGGGGGGCCCGGGCTGTCTGACCAGAGGAATCCGTTCTAGCCTGGGACTTGCAGGAATCACTGAGGTGGGGAAGGGGGAAGGCACCTCCAGCAGAGGGAGAGCGTCTGCAGACTCTTCTGATGGAGTCAGGCTTTGAATGCCAGGAAAGGACTAAAAAGTGCGTGGACAGCTTAAGAGGCTAAGTCAGAGAGGAGGGCAGGAATGGTTCCCAGAGGGTCTGGGGTGCTGTGAGCACCGGACGAGGAGCGGGTGCTTTCTCCCAAGGACACTCTGTGTGTATGTGTGTTGTGTGTATGTGAGAGAGAGAGAGAGAGAGTGTGTGTGTGTGTGTGTGTGTGTGAGAGAGAGAGTGTGTGTGTGTGGGAGAGAGAGAGATGTGTGTTGTTAGAGAGAGAAGGGGTTTTTGTGTGTGGGGAGAGAGAGTGTGTGTGTGTTGGGGGAAAAGAAGGGGTTTTTGTGTGTGTGTGTGAGAGAGAGAGTTGTTGTGTTGAGAGAGAGGTGTGTGTGAGAGAGAGAGAGAGTGTGTGTGTGTGTGTGGAGAGAGAGGTGTTGGTGTGTGAGAGAGATTTTTTTTAGGAAGGGGTTTTTGTGGAGAGAGAGAGTGTTGTGTGTGTTGGGGAGAGTTTGTGTGTTGTGAGAGAGAGAGTGTGTGTGTGAAGAAAAGAGAGAGAGTGTGTGTGGAAAAGAGAGAGTTGTGTGTGTTGAGAGAGAAGAGTGTGTGAGGTTGTAAGAGATGTGTTTGAGAGGGAGAGTGTTTGTGTTGAGAGAGAGAGTTTTTGTGTTGAGAAGAGAGAGAGTGTGTGTTGAGAGAGAAAAAGAGAGGTGTGGTGAGAGAGAGAGTTGTGTGTTATGGGAGAGAGAGAGGTGTGTGTGAGAAAGAGTGTGGTGTGTGGAGAGAGAGAGAGATAGAGTGTGTGTGTGGAGAGAGAGAGTGGGATTTTTAGAGAGAGAGGTGTGTGTGTGTAGAGAGAGAGGGAGTGGGGAGAGAGAGAGAGAGGTGTGTGGAAGAGGGGGAGATAAAAGAGAGGGTGTGGTGGAGAGAGAGAGAGAGATGTGTGTGTGGGGAGAGAGAGAGTATGTGTGTGTGTGTGGGGAGAGAGAGAAAGTATGTGTGTGTGTGAGAGAGAGAGAAGGGTGTGTGTAGAGAGACAGAGAGGTTTTGTGTGTGTTAGAGAGGGTGTGTGTGTGTGTGAGAGAGAGGTGTTGTGTGTGTGAGAGAGAGAGATGTGTGTGTGAAGAGAGGAAGGAGGTGTGTGTGTGAGAGAAGAGAGAGATGTGTGTGTGGAGAGAGAGAGAGATAGAGGAGGGTGTGTTGTGGGGAGAGAGTGTGTGTGTGTGAGAGAGAGAGAGATAGAAGAGTGTTGTGTTGTGAGAGAGAGAGGTGTGTGTGGGAGAGAGAGAGAAAGAGAGAGCGGGTTTTGTGTGTGAGAGAGAGATGTGTGTGTGGGGAGAGAGAGTGTGTGTGTGTGAGAGAGAGAATTTTGTGTGTAGAAAGAAAGGGTTTTTGTGTGGAAAAGAAAAAAATGTGTGTGAGAGAGAGAAAAGGGGTGTATTTTGTTGAGAGAGAGAGAGAGTGTGTGTGAGAAAGAGTGTGTGTTGAGAGAGAGAGAGAAGAGAGAGAGGTGTGTGTGAGAGAGAGAGAGAAGAGAGAGGGGTGTGTGTGAGAGAGAGAGAGAAAATAGACAGGAATGTGTGGGGTTTTAGAGACAGAGGTGTGTGTGTGGGAGAGAGAGAGTGTGTGTGTGTGTGAGAGAGAGAGGTGTGTGTGGTGGAGAGAGAGAGAGGTTTTGTTGGGGAGAGAGAGATAGAGGGAAGGGGTGTGTGTGAGAGAGAGAGAGAGAGTGTGTGTGTTGAGAGAGAGAGAGAGAAGAAGAGAGCGTGTGTGTGTGGAGAGAGAGAGTGTGTGTGTGGAGAGAGAGAGATAGAGAGAGTGTGTTGTGTGTGAGAGAGA
>JAPVLO010004063.1:0-17694 GCA_027257055.1 Cephalopachus bancanus
GATAGCTCATTTGGCATTCAAATACTTCCACAGGAAAAATAAAGTTCTGGCTTCTGTAAATACCAAACTCTGTCTTCTAATGTGCACTCTGACTGCTTCTCACTGCATCTAAGTTTAGATCTAGAAGCTCCATCTTTAGCCCTGAACTCATCATTTTGTGATTTCTTACCCTTTTGAACCTTTTGCTGACACCAGCCAGGGGTCACTAGAAAAGTAAATGTACTTTATCCATGTAGTAAGGCTCATTATGCTTCATCACTTAACACTAATATCTACTGTAGGCATAAGTTAGCACACAGTAGAAATGCAAATTACTGTTTTTAAGGGAGAAACAAAAGACACCAACTAAAGTGGCAACCTCTTCCATTCTCATATTAGTCACTTCATCTGAACCTAGGAAATGGAGGTAGCTAATAATGCCAGCAACTTTAAAGCAAGGTAGACTAATACTCAGAAATACAATTTTTGAGAAGTCCACCAAAGATCATCTATATTTTCTTGCTTCCAGCTAAGGTAAGGTTTGGGGACAAGTCTTAAACCTTTCCTGACGTCTGAGAATCTTCACTATTCTAAAAGATAATGGAGAACAGGATTCTATAACTGGCCCAGTTTCACCATCTAACAGGAAATACAGTTAAAAAGTCCTTTATTTATTTGTTTATTTTTATTTTTTGTAGAGATGGGATCTCACTATGCTGCCTGGGCTGGTCTTGAACTCCTGGCCTTAAGTGATCCTCCCACCTCGACCTCCCAAAGTGCTGGCATTACAAATGTGAGCCACTGCATCCAGCCTAGTAGTCCTTTATTTTTAACCTAAAAACCTCCCATGATAAGATTTAAGACCATTTGCCTTCACAGGGGAGAGGGACAACAGGTAGCTTATAAGCTACATAAAAATAATATGTACAAGGCAATTTTTTTTAAGTTGGAGTCTCACTCTGTTACCCAGGCTAGAGTACATTGGCAAGCTCACGACCACCACAGCCTCAACCTACTAGTCTCAGGTGATCCTTCCACCTCAGATTTCCAAGTAGCTGGAACCACAGGCGCATACCATTATGTCTATCTAATTTTTTGATTTACTATAGAGACAAGGTCTCATCAAGTTGCCCATGTTGGTCTTGAACCCCTGGCTCAGGCAATCCTCTTGCCTCCACCTCCCAAAGTGCAGGGATTACAGGCATGAGACACTGAGCCCAGCCCAAAGCTATTTTGTACAAAGCTATTAGATAATCCTCTAGTTGTTCTTTCATATGTTACATGAAAGGCACAGGAACAGTCAGAAGGGTGTCTCCCGAGATGGAGCTAAACACTATATGGAACCAAACAAAGACAACAAAGGCCCTAAGCTCCTGCTTTTCCCGTGCCCGTGAAACTTAAACCTATACACAAATATTATCTCCCTATAGGAATACTACCTCATAGCCCCCTCCAATAAAGACCCTAGTACGGCACTGGCCGCCCCCTCCCAAACCGATAAATACAGACCTCTCTCGCGTCGCTCTCTCACTCCCCCTTCCCTACCAGGTGGTTACAGACCTTCTTCCCTCTCTCTGTAGCTGCTGCTCTAATAAATCTCTTGGCCTCAAAGGGTGTTGAGTCTCGCTGGCGCCACCGTTCTTCACTGGTGCTGTGCCTCGGTCGGGAGCTCTCTCGCCCTAAGGTGAGGCCCCGTCCAGGCGCCGTGGCACTTGCCCTTTAAGGCCTTCGCCCACTTTCTTGAATGCCAGTGCTGCATCCATCACCACCTCGGATAGGTAAGTGCCCCTACCTGAAAAAAACCTAAAAACCTCACCCGAGCCGGGCTCGGTGGCTCAGCCTGTAATCCCGCGCCTTTGGGAGGCTGAGGTGAGTGGATTGCCTGAGCCCACGGGTTCGAGACCCACCTGGGCGGCAAGACCTCATCTCTACAATAAATCAAAAAATCAGCCGGGCATGGTAGCACATGCCTGTAATTCCGGCTACTTGGAAGGCTGAGGTGGAAGGATCGCCGGAGCCCAGCAGGTCGAGGCTGTGGTGGCCGGGAGTGGCCACTGCACTCCAGTCTGGGTGACAGAGTGAGACTCCAACTAAAAAAAAAAAAAAACAAAAAAACAAAAACAAAAACCTTGCCTGGGATACCCGGAAGGGACTGACCGTTGATCATCCAGCGGCTCTTTCGGCCCCAGGTGAGGGGGGGACCACACCCCGCCTAGGCTTTCGAAGCCACAGCGGACCCCCTACTGGTTTTTCCTTCTCCCGCCTAGGACTCTAAAACCACCTCTTTAACTCCTATAAGCATTCAAAAAAGTGGGCAGAGATTTTCCTCCCTCCCATCCTGCTTCGACCCATTGAACTCTTGGCCTTAACGGGTGTTAGGTCCCACTGTGAATCGGGCCTTTCTCGCCCTTGTGCAGGTCTCTATCCCCCCTGGGCGGGATCCCGATTCAGTGCCTGTGGCCAATCCTGCTCTCTCACACTCTCCCCACGCTTCTGAACGCCCCAGCCACATTCACACTAGCACTCGTTGAATAGGCAAGTCCGCCTCCCCAAACAAGGGAGTAAGAACTTTCCGGGGGAACTCCGGAGGGAACGGACTTTTAAAAAAAAACCCCCTCCAGCCCCTGGGCGAGGGAAAACACACCCACCTCGGCTCTCACGACCACCACAGACCCTAAAGGCTTCCTCTTCTCCTTTATCTCTCTCAAACCTTAAAAACTCCCGCAGCTGCCAGTTTGCAGCAGGTCCCGGGGTCCCCACGGCTGCTAACCCATGGTGGTTTTAGTAAAATTCTCTCTATCCCCACTTCCTAAGGAATCCCACGACTGTTAGGCCACGCCTGTTGGCCCACAGCGGATTCTAAGGGGTCCCACGTCAAAAACTCTGTTCAACCAGCAGTAAAGATACTCTCCACCTGCCGCCCGGTCAAGTGCTCTCTGTCTGATTCGGGAAATCCTAATGCTAGATGCCTTGACCTCTCGGTTCTCCAGGAGAACCCTGGCTGTGCCAAACCTCTGTAACGACAGACTTTGCCACAGCCACACTTCTTGGGCAGCTGACTCTTCAGGGGACGCCCCATTGGGTCTGCCTGTTCCCTATGGGGGGCTCATCCTCTCTGCTGGCCGATTCTCCTCTCAAATGCCTTTTTAACAATCTCTCTACCCTCTCTCTCTCTCCTGATATTAAGCCCAAGTGTCTAATTCGCCTCTGCACACAGGACTGGCCCACATATCCCTTAGACAATCAAAATCAGTGCCCCCCCCCAGGGATCCCTCAATCCTGATATTATCAGGGATTTATAAAACTTTTGTGAGTGTTCAAAAAGGTGGGTGGAGATTCCCTATGTCCAATCCTTTTCTTTCCTCCGTGAACATCCTCGGCTGTGTCTCACCTGTAACCCCTCTAACCTCCACCCCCTCAACTCATGCTAGCATCTACTGCTTCCCCTGTAACTTCTCTTTCTCCCATTATTCCAAGCATGTGTAAGCCTCCTCCTCTAGATTCCCCTCCCCCTACTGCAGACCCTGCAAATTCCATCTCTGCTCCCTCCGCCTCCGTCTCAGATTTCGACCCTGCAGATGAATCTCCACCTTACAGGCAACCCAAGGCTCCTCTGGCCCCGCCCTCCTTTTCAACCCCTCCCACTTCTGCTCCAGAAGTTCAACCTATATATCTTCCCCTTCCAATTGCTCCCCAGTGTAGCCCTCCAGTAACCTAATCCAAGGCCACATCGGTGGTCCTAGCACCCGTCCGCAAAGTAGCAGGCACAGAGGGTATTGTCCAGGTACATGTCCCCTTCTCTATCTCAGACCTCTCACAAATAGAAAAACATCTTGGATCATATACAACTAATCCTGTCACCTACATTAAGGAGTTTCAATACATCATCCAGTCCTATAGCCTCACTTTTCATGATATATACCTAATCCTTTCCAACACCCTGCTTCCGGAGGAACGTAGGAGAGTCTAGGAACAGGCTAGAACATACGCAGACGAAACTCACCAAACCACCCCAGCTCACCCCCTTGGTGCAGCGGCTGTCCCAGACCAGGATCCGGTCTGGGACTATAACTCCCCTGCCGGCATCGAGTTCAGGGATCACTTCTCTACTTGCCTCCTTTCTGGGCTGCATAGGGTTGCACAAAAAGCAGTTAACTTTGAAAAACTTCAGGAAGTTATTCAGGAAAAAGATGAGAATCCCTCTAACTTTCTCAGTCGACTCACTAGGGCACTTCAACAGTATACCCACATAGATCCGGACTCCCCTGATGGCCGGCAACTCCTAATGACATATTTTTTCTCCCAAAGCCATTCGGACATTAGGGCAAAACTAAAAAAACTCGACAGAGGCCCCCTCACTCCCCAACATGATGTCCTAGCAACTGCCTTTAGAGTGTTCCACAACCGGGACGAAAAGGCAAAAAGACATAAGTATCAGATGCTGGCCCAGGCCCTCCAGGGAGCTAAGGGTTCCTCCGGTGTCACCCAAGGTGGTGGCAATGCCCAAACCCAGCGACAACCAGCAAGACCCTGCTTCAAGTGTAGGCAACCAGGACATTGGGCACGAGGATGTCCCAACACCAGAGTGCCCCAAAAGCCATGTCCCAAGTGCAGTCAGGCAGGACATTGGGCAACGGACTGCCCCGGCCCCCAAATAGGGACTGGGTCAACCCCCAATCCTGCTTTAGACCTGTTGGGTATGGTAGTGACCTTGGAATGACGGGGCCCACGGTCCCCTGCCTCACACAAATCTCAAATCGTCAGGAGCCCAGGGACACTATAACGGTTGACAGGCACCCCATCCATTTTCTCCTGGTCACTGGAGCCACCCTTTTCATCATATGAGAATTTTGGGGCCCGACTTCCCTGTCTAAGTTTCCTATAGTCGGGGTAGGGGGCCAGTCCATCAGTCCACACGTAACTCTCGCAGTTACATGCATTTTTGCAAACGTCCCCTTCACTCATTCCTTTTTGGTACTGCCTCAATGTCCTGTACCTCTCATGGGCAGGGACATTCTAGCCAAATTCCAGGCGTCTATCACCTTTAACCCAAGTGCAGCCCTTACAACCCATGCCCCACAAACCCCTTTTTGGCACTTCTCACTACTGAAGAGTCCCCAACGGACTCACTTCCTCCTTTACCCTCTTCTGTAGTAAATCCCCAAGTATGGGACGTAAACTCTCCCTCCCTAGCGCACTGCCCCCCAGTTCACATTCAGCTCAAAAACCCCTCTGCCTACCCTAACCAACCGCAATACTCTCTTCCTACCTCCAGCCTCCTGGGACTTCAACCTGTCATCAACTCTTTATTACAGAAGGGATATCTGCGCCCTACCAACTCCCCGTTTAACACTCCCATTTTAGCGGTATGAAAACCAGACGGCACTTACCGCTTAGTACAAGATCTAAGACTCATTAATGCGGCTGTCATCCCCATTCACCCGCTAGTCCCCAATCCTTATACCATTCTATCCTCAATTCCCCCAACTGCCACTCACTTTTCAGTCCTCGACCTTAAAGACGCGTTCTTCACCGTCCCTCTGGCAGAGGACTCACAAAACATCTTCGCGTTCACGTGGACTGACCCAACATCTCGCCATTCACAACAACTCACCTGGACAGTCCTGCCACAGGGATTTTGAAATAGCCCCCACCTTTTCGGTCAAACCTTAGCAGCAGATCTTAAGTCTCTCTCACTTACCAAATCCACCCTTATTCAGTATGTGGATGATCTCCTCCTGTGTAGCCCTTCCTTAGCTGATTCTCAAACGGACACTGCACTCACTCTTAACTTTCTAGCAGAAAAGGGATATCGGGTATCCCCTCAAAAAGTCCAACTGTCTGCCACACAAGTCACATATCTGGGGGTAGCCATCTCACACCGACAAAAGGCCATAACAACGGACCGAAAAGCCCTAATCCAATCCCTAAATATACCCAAGACTAAAGAGGAAATCCAATCATTTTTGGGCTGGCTGGATACTTTCGGGCGTGGATTCCCATCTTTGCCCTACTTACAAAGCCACTCTATACTCTCATGAAGGGAGACCCCAATGAGCCACTCCTAACACCCTCTTCCGTCAAACAACCTTTTATTGCCCTTCAGCAAGCCCTCATAAGGGGCCCCGCTCTCCATCTGCCAGATATACACCGACCTTTCATCTTGTATGTGCACGCAAACAAAGGGGTGGCCCTGGGAGTCCTAAGGCAGCTTTATGGACAGGCGTTCGCCCCAGTGTCCTATCTCTCAAAGCAGTTAGACCACACCATCCAGGGCTGGGCCCCATGTCTGCGAGCGCTATTCACCACCGACATGCTGGTGTGCGAATCCAAAAAACTCACCTTCGGGGCCTCTATCACAGTAACCTCCCCCACCATCTACAGCACCTCCTAAGCTACAAAGACCTTCAAACGCTACCCCCCAGTCGAGTCCTATCACTCCTTGTCTTCTTTTTACAAGATCCCTCCATATCCTTTCAAACTTGTGCGCCCCTAAACCCAGCCACGCTGCTCCCTCCCTCCACAGCCCCACCAACCCATGACTGTGTAGAAGCTGTGGAGGCTCTCCTCCCTTGCCCGGTTCACATCCAGGAGGGCCCTTTGCCCTCCCCCTCCTATACCTGGTTCACTGATGGCAGCTCCTTCCTACACAACCGGGTCCCGGGTTGCGGGATACGCCATCACCTCTATTACACACGTCATTGAGGCAAAGCCTCTCCCGCCAGACACCACTAATCAACAGGCAGAACTTATAGCTGCCACTTGAGTGTTCCTGCTAGCGACTGGACACTCCCTCTCACTCTACACTGACTCCAAATATGTTTTCCTCATTCTCCTCTCCCACTCGGCCATATGGAAGGAAAGGGGGTTACTGACTACCAAAGGCTCAGCAGTAATTAACGCTAAACTAATCTCCTTCTCACTGCCTCTCTGCTTCCCACCAATACTGGCATTTCTCACTGCAGGGCCCACCAGTCCGACTCCTCACTCATAACTCAGGGAAACTCCAGGGCGGATAACGCGGCCTGACAAGCAGCCTTAGGGTCCATCCCCAGCGTGGCCCAACAAGCAGCCTCGGGGTCCATTCCCACTATGGCGGCTGTTACCCACCCTGGTCCAAGCCATACGCCTCCCACTAATTCACCACCGCCAAACCCCCCTCTATATCCAACCTCATCCCATATCTACACTCAATCTTTCATACTAATCCCTCTGCTCTAATGTCTCTCCTAAAAAACTTCTTCACCCTCGACCCCTACCATATAAAGCTTATAAAAACCATTACCTCTCAATGTTCTATCTGCCAGCAAACTCATCCCCATACCCACTTAAAACCGGGAACATTTCCCATGCATCAGGCCCAGGGCCAGCTTCCGGGTATGGACTGGCAGGTTGACTATACTGTCATGCCCTCAGTTCGCAACATCAAATACCTCCTCGTCTTGGTCAACACCTTTTCTGGATGAGTAGAGGCATACCCCACCACAAACAAATGAGCAGCAACTGTAGGGTCCATCCTTGCCAATCACATAATTCCTAGGTTTGGTGTCCCTTTATCTCTCCAGTCTGATATCGGACCCGAATTTACCTCACGAGTGGTACAATCCCCAACAACCGACCTCCACATTAACTGGCATTTCCATATCCCATACCACCCACAATCGTCTGGAAAGGTTGAGCGAGCCACTCGCACCCTCAAGGACACTCTCACCAAATTATCTCTCGAACTCCATTGAGACTGGGTCTCCCTCCTCCCACTGGCCCTCTTCCGCATGCGAGTTCTCCCAAAAAAACCGTCCCAACTCTTGCCTTTTGAAGTGATGTATGGCCGTCCAGCGCTGCCCCCAGGAATCCCCACTGCAACCCCTCTGACACCCAATCACATACTTTACCCCCTCTTGTCCTTCATTTGTTCCCACATTTGGGAATATCAAAACCTCCTTTTACCTGTCTCATCCAACGGTCAAATCCCACCTCCTCTTATTCCTGGACAATGGGTCTATTTTTCTGAACCGGAAACTAAAACTCACCTTAACCCAAAGTGGTCTGAACCTCTTCAAGTAGTTTTATCCACTCCCACGGCAGCAAAACTTATCACAGCCCAACGTCAAGTTACCCCATGGATTCACATTTCCCGTCTTAAACCTGCCACCCCTCCTTCCTCACAATCCACCCATAATAATACTTGTCCACCTACCCACAGGTACACCTGCTCCAAGGTTCCAGAACAGCCACTCAGACTTCGCTTGTCCGACTTGCCACCCACCCAAATCCAAATCCAAACAAACATCCTGGATTCAGTACAGGAAACTTGTAGCCCTTGGCCTCTTTCCTTTCTTGGCTTAATTGCCATCCTCCTTACTATATTACTTACTTCGTCAACACCTACAAATTGGCCATCCACAGCCAAAGCTTTGTTGGCTATTACATACCTCCTCATTATAACTACCTTCATTCTTATTAAGTGTCTTTTATAAAGATTCACTCCTTACAACACTATGTCCATCAGCCTAACCCTCCTTCCCTTATTAATTTTAACCCACCTCAGCGGTGAAACAACTCCACCAGCCCCACCATTTCGCTGGAGATTCTTTGTAGAAGAATTCTGGACTTCTAAAGGCCACTCACACACCCAACGTCTGGCCACAGCGGACTGCCAGCCATATGGCTGCCAGTCTCGAGTTTCTGTTCCCATGTCTCTCTCTTCCATGTGCTCAGTTACTTTAACATGGCACAAAGTACCTCAATTCTGCTTTCTTTTTGACCAAACTCAAGATTACTGTAAACAAAACCCTGAAATTTATGGGGGGTGCCCAAAAGTCTCTTGCATGATCCACTCCATAAGGATAGAAAGAGTTGAAGGTGATAAAGATGTTTTTCTTCTCACTTCACAAGGCGGAGACCATTTCTACTTCAACATCAAACATCCCTGGGATAACATGTGGGAAAAGGGGGTGGTGGTAGGCAAGGTCTACAACGGAATTGATGACTCCACCCCAGTGGGAACCATCAAATTTTACCGCACCTATGTCCGAATTCAGGCAAGTATCCCAAACTTAGCCCCTGTAATAACAAAACAAGAAGCAATATTACAAACCTCCATAAAACAGACAACCAAAGCCACCCCATTTTCCTGGCTCTCAGTAGTCCAACAGGGAGTACGCTTTCTCAACTACTCACATCTAGGCAACTTTTCTGACTGCTTCCTATGTGCAGCCCTCAGCCGCCCCCCATTCACAGAAGTACCATTCATAGGAAATCTTACCACCCACTGCACACAAGATCCTACTGTTCATTTCCCCTCACTATCAGGAATTCCCTGTTCACAACCCCAACTCAACCATCACATGTCAACGTTACCTGTGCCCCACCTGGCTTCTTCTTCTGGTGCAACGGCACCCTTACTAAAACCTTTAAGTCATCATGTGTCCTGGTCACCCTGGTACCTCAGTTGACCCTATACACACAAGGGGAATTTGCAACAAAATACACAATAAACAAACCTGCAACACTGATAGTGTCACCCCACCCCTGCCAGAAATGGGCAGTCTTTCTTCCTGTAATCGCAGGAGTTTCTCTTGCCTCTGCTCTGGCAGCAGCAGGCCTAGGCAGTGGGGCTCTAGCATACAGCATTACTTCCTCCCAAGACTTAGCAAATAAACTACAACTTGCATCAGAGGCCTCAGCAACATCCCTAGCCTCCTTACAACGCCAAATCACTTCGTTAGCCCAGGTCACCTTACAAAATAGGCGAGCCTTAGATCTTCTAACGGCTGACAAGGGAGGCACTTGCCTCTTTCTCGGAGAGGAATGCTGTTATTACATTAACGAGACTGGCCTAGTAGAAGAAAATCTAAACGTCCTCAACCATCTAAGTGATGAATTAAAACAGCGCCGCCAAGAGCTAGACTCTTCTCCCTTCATCTGATTGCAACACCCTTTTGTCACCTGACTGGCCCCACTCCTAGGCCTGTCATTTTAATTTGCGTTTTTTGTTTAATAGCCCCATGTATCTTTAAATTTCTCCAACAACGCTTAATTGAACTCTCAAATCAAAACCTTAACCTCCTATTACTCAATAGTTATCAACCTGTCCAGTAGAGGAGTCAACACCTCGTCCCTAAACATCACTTAACTTTTCTTTTAGATATGTTCTCTTCCAGGTTCTCTATCTACCTCCACAGTCTACTCCAAGACAGCTGGTTACTACCGCCCTCGTGCCCGCTGGAGTAGTGGCCGGAACAAGTTGCCATTCTACATCTACAAGGGACCTTTATAGAACTCTCGCCTTCAGAAATCTTCACCTTCAGCACTTATCTCTGGGCCCTGTTCTGGCTGGTTCTGTGCCCCCCCCACAACGCCCAAATCCAGCAGGAAGCAGCCAGAAAGAATAACGACGCCCCTCTCCCAAATAAACAGAAAAGGTGGGAATGAAAGGCACAGGGAACAGTCAGAAGGGCATCTCCCGAGATGGAGCTAAACACTATATGGAACCAAACAAAGATAACAAAGGCCCTAAGCTCCTGCTTTTCCCGTGCCCGCGAAACTTAAACCTATACACAAATATTATCTCCCTATAGGAATACTACCTCATAGCCCCCTCCAATAAAGACCCTAGTACGGCACTGGCCGCCCCCTCCCAAACCGATAAATACAGACCTCTCTCGCCGTCGCTCTCTCACTCCCCTTCCCTACCAGGCAGTTACAGACCTTCTTCCCTCTCTCTGTAGCCGCTGCTCTAATAAATCTCTTGGCCTCAAAGGGTGTTGAGTCTTGCTGGCGCCACCGTCCTTCATTACATATCCCAATTCAAGTAGCCTTTTCTCATGAGTTCAACATGATGGTTTATAATTCAACAATAAATAGAAAAAAACCACTTCAACCCCTAAAATGTTTCCTTTTATCTATAACTATTAAGCCACCAGGTTGGAAACTACTCTTTCTCAAAATATATGTGGGCCCTGGGGTAACAGCAAAGAAGAACAAATATTTTAAAAATATTAACCAGATCCTAGCATATCTGAAACCCTTCTAAAAACCCACCCTTTCCCAAAAGATACATGAGAAGCCCCAAGAACTGGGCAGTGAGACCTTTCTAGATGAATGGACATCACACATCTGCAGGAATTTCAAGCACAGAGGGAAGGCAGGGGGTAAGCAGAATGAAAAGGAACATTTCTTTCAACTCACATCTAAGCATTTGAAAGCTTACAAAATACACTTTCAACATTTCATTAAAACATTGTTCTTAGACCGCAGAGGTGGTATTTCTTTAACTGCCTCAATCACACTACCATCCAAGGCATTATCTTAGGAAAGTTCTCCTTAGAGATATCTGCAGACAGAAATAAGTCAAGAATGGTGACCAGCAGCAAAAAAAAAGAAAAGAAAAAGAAAAAAAAGAAGCACCTAAGAATCAACTTATTAGAGGTGGAACCAATAACAACCTAGCCCTTGCTTACTTTGTCATAATCATACTGTGAAGAGCATCTGCTATCAAATCTAAGATACAGGCAGCGAGCTCCTGGGATATGGACAGTTTCTTTAAATTTGTAGTTGTCTCTGACAGGGTGGACCGTTTCCACAGTCTTCCCAGCAGCCCACGGGGCAGGAATCTTTAAACCAGTGAGAAAGCCTGGCTCTTCCTTCTCTTCCAGCATTCTAAAACAGAAAAAGAAAAAGTGATTTAGCTTAGTAGCAAGGAAAGAAAAAACAATGTAAACACAGTAAAATACTAGAGGTTAAGGGAATGCTCTTTAATTTTCCACAAATATGACAACATTGGGGTTGTTAAATGTTTGAATCAATAGTAATCAGAAATATTTTAAAAATTCCTATATTTAAGGTTTTTTTTGTTGTTGTTAGACATTATATTTGTACTTTTTTGTTTCTTATTTTATCTTCTTCCAGGGTGTGAAACAGATAAATTTGCATTTTCCCTCTTTTGTCAAGAGGAGGTCCTTTTTTTTGTTGGAGTCTCACTCTGTCACCCAGGTTGGAGTGCAGTGGCATGCTTGCAGTCACCACAACCTTGACCTGCTGGGCTCAGGCAATTCTTCTGCCTTAGCCTTCCAAGTAGCTGGAAATATAGGCATGTGCCACCATGCCCAGCTAATTTATTTTTTTTTTGAGTTTGAGTCTCACTCTGTCACCCATGCTGGAGTGCAGTGGCACGCTCATGGTGAACGCAGCCTCGACCAGCTGGGCTCAGGCGATCCTTCCACCTCAGCCTTCCAAGTAGCTAGAACTACAGGTATGTGCCTCCACACCTGGCTACCTTTTTGATTTATGCTAGAGACGAGGTCTTGCCAAGTTGCCCAGGCTGGTCCCGAACCCCTGGGCTCAGGCAATCCTCTCACCACTGCCTCCCAAAGTACTGGGATTACAGGCGTGAGCCACCATACTCAGCAACTATAAAGGATCTTTAAAATTCCCAATTTAGGCTGAGCATGATGGCTCATACCTGTAATACTGTACTTTGGGAGGCCAAGATGGGAGGACTGCTTGAACACAGGAATTTGAGACCAGCTTGGGCAATAGCAAGACCTATCGGTACAAAAAAGTCAAAAACTAGGCCAGGCTTGGTGGCTCACACCTGTAATCCCAGCACTTTGGGAGGCTGAGGTGGGAAGACCACTTGAGGCCAAGAGTTTGAGACCCACCCTGGGTAACATAGTGAGACCATGTCTCTACAAAACATAATAATAAAATAAAATAATTAACTGGGCGTGGTTGCACATGCCTGTAGATCTAGCTACTCAGGGGCTGAGGCAAGAGAATTGCCTGAGCCCAGGAATGCAAGGCAACAGTGAGCTGTGATCATGCCACTGTACTCCAGCCTGGACAACAGAGTGAGACACCAACTCAAATTAAAAAAAAAAAAAAAAAAATTCCCCACTTTTCAAATCTCACATAATTATGCCCTGTAAAATTTCCTTTTGTTGATATCTCCATGCCAATTGTTGAAAATTCCATCACCCTGTGTATCTACTTTTGCTGTTATTTTTACTAAAAAAAGTACCCTCAAAGGTTTTCTCATCTACTATAACTGAATTCTCAAGGACTGCATGGAGGCTGAGACTGTAGAATACAAACTCCTAGGACTTAAACTTAGCTGCCATGGCATTACCTTATTCTTTCAACTCTACAGGTTGAGCTATAGAGCCGTGCTATTCAGTGTGATAGCTACTGGTCACATGGGACCATTTCAATTAAATTAAATTTACATGAAATAAAATTTAAAAATTCAGTTCCTCAGTCACATTAGCTCTATTGCAAATGTTCAGTAATAACCTGTGGCTAAGGCTGATGATACTCGCAGCACAGATACAAGTTTTCATTGCTGCAAAAATCTCAGTTCTCTAGAGAACACAATGCTCTAGAGAAACCCAGGATATCCTTCCTTTCTGATCAAGTTTTTTAAAAGACAGCTTTAATGAAACCTAATTGACATATAATAAATTGCCCAGATTTAAAGGGTACAACTTGGTAAGTCTGGACATTTGTATATAGCTATGAAGTTTCCTTCTTCCTCTTAGTTATCCCTCCATTCCTCCCCACAGGTGACTACTTATCTGCTGCCTGAACTAGAGATTAGTTTAGATTTTCTGGAGTTTTATATAAACGGAATTATAGTATGTGACCTAAGGGGACCTGTTTTCTTTTACTCAGCATTAAGTATTCTGAGATTCACACATGTTGTTGTATATAACAATAGTTCATTCATTTTGTATGGATACATCACAACTTATTTATCCATTCACCTATTGATAAACATTTGGGTTGTTTCCAGTTTTGGGCTATTCTAACTACAACTGCTATGAACCTTAACGTACAAGTCTTTGTACAAGCCTGTGCTTTAATTTTCTCTTGTGTAAATACCTAAAAGTGGAATAACTGGGGCATACAGAAGGTGTATGTTTAAATTTTTAAGAAACTGTCAAATTGCTTGCCAAAGTCATAATATTTTATTTATATACCTACCATTGGCAGATGAAAATTTCTGGTCGATTTTGAACTAATCTCTTGATCTATGGGGAAATTTATTCTAATCAGTGAACACCAATCTACAAAGCAATTGCACAGTTATCTAAAATTTTGATCCTGAATTTTTCGCTTTTCCAAGTTAGGTAATCCTTGCAAAAAACCATGTTGTAAAAGGAGAACTAGGCTTTCACCAGAAGAAAACAAGAAAAGGGCTCCTACAGGAAGTAGCATCCATTACCTCTCATCAGGGAACAGCCTGCATTTCTGGTCTGATGTACCACATGGGGAACAGCCCACCTCGGCAAAAACTGGACACTGGGTTTTAAGCAGCAAAGCCGTCTGAAACACAAAGCCATCATCAGGTCTCATAGTGCTTACTGGCAGTTTTCTGGATGGTATAAGAGCCAAATTTAGAATTCTCACTTGAATCATCTTTAAAAATCCTAGTTTTCCCTGCTTACTAAGAAATGCTGTGCTACTAAGACCATTTGACATCATTTTACTTAATGCTGGAATGAAACACGTCATTTATGTTAGTTCCTATTAGCTGGCAAGAACTCAGGAGATGAAATATCATGGTAATTTTAGTAGCATTGTATATTAGCATTTTTACAGTTGATCAGCAATGAACACATACTAAAAGAACACTTATAGTAAGTAATTTAGTCAAACAAACAAATAAAATGTTTTCTCTTAATATTCTAGTTTATTTTTATGACATATTTTTCTTCATTGCATCATCATTTCCCTTAGTCTCTGAAAAACAGGATTATGTTTATTCTGCTCCAGTGAAAGCAAATAGCCATACTGTGAAGTGGGTTGGGCTGGAAAGCAGTTCACTTTGGCACACCAAGGATCATACCTGGCTGGTATAGAGAACCAGTTGCACTAGCTGAGGCATCAGGGCATCAGCCATGATCAGAGTCTGTAAATTTGGATGCATCAGGGAGGTCAGTAACACTGGAAGAAGGTGACCAAGCATAGTAGCCTTAGTAACTTGTTCCAAGCCTTTTAACCTACAAAAGGTTCAAAAACACAGTCTAAACAAAGTCCAGTCATGTCAAGAAGCAGCTAATATATGCATCTCTATCTGACATATTCTCTTAAACTGTATCTCCTTAAACTAGTTAAGCACTTACAGTTACAGCAATTCAGTCCACAAATTTCCTACCTTCTACCACTGAGGGAGAGGGGAAGAACAGAAAGCTATTAATGGATTTCACCTACACCCTGTCATTTTTGCCAAAAAAAAGTTTACAGGTACATTTTCTAGTGCCTTCAAAGCACTTTACAAATGGGATCTAAAATGCCAATGACTACTTTAGGTAGTTATTGCCTGTAAAGTTCCCTTACCTCTGGGGCTGCTGGTTGCAGTGCTGTACCAAAACTGAAAAGGAGGAAGTAAATGACTACCTGCTCACTGCTGTGAAATTCACTCCTGGCCTAGAGAAATTGAGGCTTATCTGGGGCATAGAGTAGGCAGACTTTTTTCCCAAATTTTTTTATTGTGGTGAAATAAGCATAGCATAAAGTTTGCCACCATAACCATTTTTAAGTGTACATTTTAGTGTTATTAAATAATGCTGTCAACTATCACCACCATCCATCTCCATAACTCTTTTCATCTTGAAAACCACAACTCTATACCCATTAGGCAATAATTCCCCATTTTATCCTTCCCCCCAGCCCCTGTCAACCACCATTCTACTTTCTGTGTGATTCTGACTAATCTAAAAGTTGGCAAATTTTTAATTTGTTTTTAAAATCACATTCTTAATATCCTCATCCACTGCTAGAAGAATTAAGGTATGCTAAAAGAAACGGGTTATGTAAATTCCCTGAGGCTACTCAGGATATTATTGTTGGAACCAGAAACAGACTTCATGTCTCCAGACTCTCCCATTAGATTGCACTACATTTTACTAAGTCCCAGTGCTGTGCCTATCTGGATTATATTGTTCTCAGTCCCAACCTCCCATCTGCTATCTGGGAGTAGGCAAGAACCAAGGCCATGGGAACAAGACACGGGTGCTGAAGCAAAAATTACACTGCAGAATTGTTTTAGATCAACATCTCTAACATCCAAATTGTCAAAAAACACAGTATGCAACTCATCTCTAAAAGCAAGCCATGGCAGAAATTATAATGTGAAGGGTTGAGAAAGGGCTTTATTACTGTGAAAGAGAAATGATCTCTAAATAGGTCACTCATGTATACAGAGAAGTAAAATGACAGTAAAATATTCAAATATCACGTCAGTGTCATCTTTTGTGTAGCAGATGACTATATGTATCACTAAGTTGACTTCCTCCTCCTGAAAGTGTTTCTCCTGAGAAAACTAAGTGTGCATGGTGCTGAGCTTGATAATTAAAGGAAAGGTCAATTGGGAGTGATGACAGAAGTACCAAGCATCAGAGATGAGGCTGTCCTAGATCATGGTTGTTGCTACTCCTAGATCATGGCCATGGGCCCAACCTACCTAAAAGCACATTGAAGAGTTACATAGCACTTGGCTTTGAAACACTTGACATTTCAACCTATTCTCACAAAAATCCCTCTTTGTTAAATGAATCCCTTATATTCTACTCTAAAAAGATTTCACTTTCATAAGCAAATTTTTCTTTCTGAAGGGCAGCAGGTCATGGTCCACAATCCATTTCTCACCTCTGCTCACGGTCTGCTATGTCACTATTTATGAGGGCAGTTGTGACCTGCTGTAGCATTTCCAACACTTCATCACATCCAGTCAGGATTTGAGTGGCAAGAGCCAAAATACTGACTTTTAGCTCCTAGGTGGAAAACATCATAATATTATTTTTAAGTTCTGTAATAAACATACACTCACAATGACAACATGAAATGATGTATTTAATGATACATTTCCAAATGAAATAATGAGGTGGCCAGAATAAGCCCAAAGCAGCAAATTCTGCTAGGATGGCAAGTAGCAATTTGATTTGGGAGGCCAAGGTCTGGAGTGCTGACAGAAATACGCCGAAAGAAAGTATTTCACAGGGAGCACACTGAGTCCCTAGGAGAAAAGGCCTATCTCTCATCCCATCCAGCACAAGAGAGCTCCTGGTGGCCAGCCCAGAAACTGTCCAGGTGGAAGATTGCCTTGGGTGGTATGAGGATAGCTAAAGAGAAAAACAGAACAGTAAAAGGCTCATGTATAGGCGGTGAATAAAATGAGACAAAAACATAACATTCTGAAACAATACAAGTGACCTTTTACTTCATGTCATAAACCCATTACACTTGAAAACAGGCAAGTAAAAATTCAATTAAAGTGGCAGTTACAGACTATAAAACATTAAAAATGACTACTGAGAGTTCATGGGCATACAAATACTAAATATGTTAAGAAACACTAGTTAACATTAAGAAATGTTTAGTTAACAATTATTTTCTATTGAAAAATACAATCAAACTAACTCTTTTAGGTGACATTTATGTGTTTCAAATTTTTCTCCAGAGAAACTGAGCCTATTTGGCCCTTCCTAAGAGTCTTTATATTTCTCATCACGGTTTAATTACTTTAATTAAACTTTAATTTATAAAGTTTAGCCTTCAAATAGAAAAAAAAAACCTTTTCACTGTTGGAATTTTCTGGGTCTTTTTTAGTATTAAGATTTTTTATAATTAAGAAAAAGGAACTCTGAAGGGGCTAGACAAACTGAACCCTGTTTTAAGTCATACTAATGACATGACCTACTGACTCTATACCAT
>JAPVLO010004064.1:0-16439 GCA_027257055.1 Cephalopachus bancanus
ATTGGGCCATTAAAATTTTTTTTACATTTTTATTTTAAAGATGTGGGGTACAATTCAGGGTTAGGTATACAGATGTTGATTATACAGGTATCCTGTTGATGAGGTGTGCCCCTCTCTTTTCTAGCAGTTTCCCTCAACTGCCAATCCCACCTCCTCTCCCCTGGCAGTTTCACACTACTACCAATCCCTTTCTTATAGTATGAGTGGGAACATATGGTACTCTGTTCTTTGTTTCTGTGATAGATCACTGAGTATGATCGACTCTAAATCCATCCAAATTGCTGCAAAGTCCATATATTTGTCCTTTATGACGGCATAATATTCCATTGTGTGTATGTACTGTATTTTAAGAAAATCCAGTCCAGCTTCAATGGGCAGAATGGTTGGTTCCATGATTTTGCTATTGTGAACAGAGCTGCAACAAACTTATGTGTGCAGGTATCTTTTTTGTAGAATGATTTGAGTTCCTCCAGGTATATTCCTAATAGGGGAATTGCTGGGTCATATGGAAGGTCAATTTCTAGTTCTTTCAGAAATCACCACACTGTCTTCCAAAGAGGTTGCACTAGTTTGCATTCCCACCAGCACTGTAGAAGCATTCCTTTTTCTCCCCATCCTATCCAGCATCTGTTGTTGTTTGTGTTATTAATGATGGCCATTCTTATTGGGGTTAGGTGGTGTCTCACTGTGGTTTTGATTTGCATTTCTCTGATGATGAGTGGGTGAGGTTGAGCACTCTTTTGTGTGTCTGTTGGCTGCCCATATATCTTCTTTTGAGAGGTATCTATTCATGTCTTTTGCCCACCTTTTAATGGGGCTGTTTGTTTTTTTCCTTTTGGCACATTTGAGTTCTTTGTAGATCCCAGATGTTAGACCTTTGTCAGATATACAGTTGGCAAATATTTTTTCCCATTCTGTGGGCAGTCTCCCTGCTCTCTTAATGGTTTCTTTTGCTTTGCAGAGAAGCTTTTCAGTTTGATGAGGTCCCACTCATTCACTACATCCCCGAGTGGGTTATGTCCATCCAAAATACTATGAGCATTCTGAAGGTATCAAATCTTATTTGACTTTTCCCCCCGCTGGACCTGGTTTAGTACCTTGAATACAAAACAGAGTCATTCACGCTTGTTGAACGATTGAATGAAAGGATGGATGGATGAATGAATAAATGAACGAAAGCTGTATGAGGCCAGAAGGAGTGGGCTTCAGAGAGCTCGGTCAGGGGATCATCGTCATCCTTCCCTCTTCTGGGTGCAGGCCTCTTCCCTGAAAACTCAGAATGCAGAATTACTCCATTCTGGTCCAGCCTCAAGAAAGAAGAAAGCATTTAGAAATTTTACTCTACTGTGGAGGTATTGTGTTATCTTTTATTTTGAATGTTCTGGTGAATTTATTTGGGAAAGAGCAAGAGAAAACAGATGCCAAGGTCTTGGATTCATCTTAAGACTGTAGCCTGTCAGGTTCACTAAACCAGAACGAGGGGAGCAGAGAAAACTTCTAGAAAGAAGTGTTTTCCAAGCTGTGACTTCCCAGATGAATGAGGATTAGTTAAGTAACTGGGAAAATGAGAGTTGGGGCATGAGGTGAAGCATGTGCTCTGAGTAGAGAAGCCATATGTGGGTACCATAGTCCAAGGGTAGGAAATACCTTGGTACCTGTAAGACAGGTCAAACAGGGCTGATAACCCTACTTAAGAAGCATGGGCAAGTCCCTGTCACCTCCCCACCTACCTCAGCTTGAACCCATGCCTCAGAGGGCCTGGGCTTTGGGGGGCCTTCTTTGACATTTTCTAAGGCCCCCTCTCATGTTTCAGACTAGCTGGGTGAGGCGGTGCCATTTGGGCCGGGCACCCAGAGCCCGGCCTGGGACTTGCGTGGGGAATCTCTGTTTCTCTCCTTCCTTCAGAACACTCTCTAACTTCCCACCCACGTGTGGGGTTGAACAGACAGATGCCCAAGGGAGTTCCAGGACTCACACGACAAGGTTGTCTCGCCCTGTGTGCTGGTCCAAGAACGGCAGTCTGTCAGGGGCAGTATTTTTGTGTGTGTGATCACGTGACATTGGGTCCCCAGAATGAAGCTGACATGTTGGTTTGGGATTATTCAAACGGTTTATATAGACAGGGAACTCACACAAAAATATTTCCCCAGGGCCTGCATACTCTATGGGTGGCTTCGCAAAGGAATTTGGACACCAATCAAGAGTAAGAGGATGTATCAAACTACATTACCCAAAAGGTCAACTTGTCTAAATATATTTTCCTTTTTTTTTTTGAGTTGGAGTCTCACTCTGTCGCCCAGACTGGAGTGCAGTGGCCGCTCCTGGTCACCGCAGCCTCGACCTGCTGGGCTCCGGCGATCCTTCTACCTCAGCCTTCCAAGTAGCCAGAATTACAGGTGTGCGCTACCACGCCCAGCTAATTTTTTTGATTTATTGTAGAGATGAGGTCTCGCTGCCCAGGCAGGTCTCGAACCCGCGGACTCAGGCAATCCACTCACCTCAGCCTCCCAAAGGCACGGGATTACAGGCTGAGCCACCGAGCCCGACTAATATATTTTCTTTTATTAACATTTTTTTATTGTAGTAAATGATAAAGAACATAAAATTGAAAATTAACCATTTTAAGTGTACCATTCAGTGGCGTCCACATCTTTGTGCAACCGTTAAATTTCTCGTTTGAAATGGTAAGAAGCAAGAGCCCAGCGAAACCAGCGGACTCCCCAAGGTCACACAAGACTTTAGTGGAAGAGCTGTGCCTTGTGCAGTCAGTGCTTTTTCCCACTTTTCCCTTTTGTTCTTTTAATGGATAAGGAAACGAGTCCTGAAAGACAAATTGATCTCGACCAAGCTGGCAGCAGGGCAGTGAGACCTCCTCTCTCCAGGCCAGCACCTGGCTTCTCCATCGCACTGCCTCAGACTGCCCCGATCACCCTCCCTCCCCACCTCCCTTCCCCAGTTCTTTCCACCAGAAATACTAGACCTCCTTGCACCAAAATGTGAGTTTCACACAGCCAATTAGCACCTAAAAATGATTTTCTAAATAGGTCTTTGGGAGATGTCAAATCTGTTGGCTGCGAAATGTCTTCACACCATACTTCAGTAGTTTGTCAGTTACGGATGGAAGAAACTACTCGCCGCCATTTACCATCACTGTGAAAGTTATTTCTGCAGCACTTTTGGCTGTAAATCAAGTTGAAGGAATCAATAGAGTAATTTAGATTATTTCCAAAGCATTATGTACACTGGGATTAATTTGCTTAAATATGTGACCATTTGAGAGTATCTGACACCCAGCAGATGATCAAGAAATATTTGTTGAATAAATGAATGCAGATCGTATTCAAATTTTTTCCATTTAAAAAATTCAGGTATAGCCAGGCTCGGTGGCTCAGCCTGTAATCCCGCGCCTTTGGGAGGCTGAGGTGAGTGGATTGCCTGAGCCCGCGGGTTCAAGACCAGCCTGGGCAGCGAGACCTCATCTCTACAATAAATTAAAAAAAAAATCAGCTGGGCGTGGTAGTGCATGCCTGTAATTCCGGCTACTTGGAAGGCTGAGGCGGAAGGATCGCCGGAGCCCAGCAGGCGAGGCTGCGGTGGCCGGGAGCGGCCACTGCACTCCAGTTTGGGTGACCCAGTGAGACTCCAACTCAAAAAAAAAAAAATTTCAGGTATAATTTATATGCAGTGCAATTCACCTTTCCAGAGGAGTTTTGACAAGTGTTCACTGTCATGTCACCACCACCACCACAGCCAAAATATGAAAGCGTTCTGTCATCCTCCCAACTCGCCTGCACCCCTCTGTGGTCAAGCCCTTCTCTACCTTCAGCCTCTGGAAGCCACCGACCTGTTTTCTGTCCCTGTAGGTATGCCTTTGCAAGGATGTCATATGAATGAAACCACACAGGATGAGCCTTTTGCGTCTGGCTGACCTCAATAGCTTTCTGTGTCTGAGATTTTTCTAAGTGTTTGCTTGTGTCCCATAGTCCATTCCTGTATTCCACTGTGTACAGCAGATACTTGAATAATGCTGTTTCTTTATAACATTAACGAGAAAAAAATTTGATTCCCTGCCCGGGCCACTGTCTGTGAAGTTCGCTCGTTCTTCCCATGCCTCCTTGGGTTTCCTCCGGGTACCCCAGTTTTCTCCCACATTCCAAAGCTGTGCACGTTAGGCTCATTGGTGTGTCTACGTGGCTCCAGTCTGCATGAGGGTGGGGTGTGAATGAGTGTGCCCTGCGTTAGAGAGGTGTCCTTTCCAGGGTTGGTTCTCACCTTTCACTTTGAGTTGCCAGGGTGGACTTTGATCACTTATGACCCTGAACTGAATAAGTGAGTAAGTAATTTTTTATTAATTTTTTTATTAATCTTTCTTAAGTGAATATAAAACATTTATTTCAATGATTAATATTAGAAGTATTTTTGTCTTTATTTATTTATTTGGTCATGTTTTCATGACCAGAAATCTGCTGTAGGGCTTAACTCTTCTTTATAGCAATTAGTCTATGATAAAATTGATTTTTGTTATATGTCATTTTGCCTAATGTTGTGGTTTCCAAGGACCTATTGACGATGCTGATTGAGGACTTACTCTGTTGTTTGCCCATTCCCCAGTTGAATTGTATTTGGGCTATTTCTAGATTGTATTATGCACTGGATTTTCATTTCAGTATTTATTTCCTTAAAGGCCTGTCACCATCTAAGACGTAGGAGGAAGATGTATCCTGCACTTTATTAGTTGACATGTTTGAATAGTCTGTGTTGGAACTGATAAAGATATTAGAGTTAAGACCAGGTGTAAATCTAACCTCGTGCTGGTAGAGCAAGAAGTACACACGCAGATCCTGATCGTGTTGGACTGGACCCTCATTCGGGCTCTGCTTTGGAATCCTGGTAGGTATTTGGCCTTTTTCTGACTAACTTGCATCTTGAAGATATCCTGTCCTCACACTGGGGCAAACAAACCAGGTTAGGAGACCTGCTCTGCCTCACCAACTTTCGTTTGCAGTCACATGACCTTATCTTCACCAATCAGACGCCATGCAGGAGAGTGGTTTTTATGAACAGAAGGGGGTTCTGTTTTCTGGGGATGATGGCAGTGAAGGTGTCTGGCTTAAGGACACAGTGAGAGGAGGACATCTAACACCATAGCTCAGCACTGCAAGTTCAATTGATAATGTCTGTGATCAGGAGCAGCATTAGTTGAAGAGGGGTCATTTGTTGCAGCTAAGAACAACACTACAACATCAGCACTGAACTTTCTGATATTGTTTTTTTATCTGTAAAATAGATGAAAAGTCCTGACTTTTTAAATGGGTAACTCTTGAAGATGTTTTTCCCTGTATCAGACACAGAATTCTTTTTTTGAGGATTCATCAAAGAAATTGTACTCAGGTTGCATGAATTGTTAGGCTCTCCTTACAGATGCATTTTCATCTTTACAGATATAATGAATTCTGTATCTGATGGTGTTTCTTTTGTCATAATGGTTGCAAGAGAGATCAGAGCCAAGCTTGTGATCCATCTTCAGCAGTCTCACAGATCTTAAGACATGTATTTTATATTCCAAATTTACCCATACGTTCATCTCATTTTCTACTTTTTAAAAACTTTATTCCCAGTTCTTTCACTTTAAAAAATTATATCGTATACTCAGTGATCTATCACAGAAACAAAGAACAGAGTACCATATGTTCTCACTCATAAGCGGACCTTGAGCAATGATGATAATACTATAAAAAAAAAAGGATTGGCAGTAGTGGGAAACTGCTAGGGGAGGGGAGTGGGTTTGACAGTTGAGGGAAATTGCCGGGGAGGCACAATTCATCAACAAGGGTACCTGCATGACATTTGTATACCAACCCTGAATTGTATCCCACATCTTTTAAAAAAATGTTAAAAATAATTTGTATCATAAGGAAAAAATATAACATTATCTCATCACCCAGATAATTCCAGGATATGTGTAATTGGTTAGAAGATTAAAACTGTGTGGAAAGGTACAAAACAAAAATAAAAATTTTCTACCTCTCCTAAAATCCATTTCCACACCCCCAAAAGAACACATTTCCTTCAAGAAAAAAGAAAAACGGGATCCATAAGCATTTCTTTAAAATTAAATTATAGCTAAAAATGGAGAATTTTTAAAAGGCAGCTTCATCCTTACAGTTAGAGATTATAGTGATATTCTAAATCATATTACTATTCAGCATAATTTTCATAATGGGGTGAAAGTTCCCCAAAACTTATAATAGTCTGAAAAACACAATTGTTTGGCATTTGATGATTTGTAAATATAGCACACAATCCTGTTGCATAATCACTAAGGCCATCTCTGCTGACTCCACATTTGACCCCTGAGCAATGTGGGGATGCCCCCATGCAGTAGAAAATTTGTGCATACATTTGACTTTCCCAAATCTTAACTACTAATAGCTCACTATTGACCGGAAACCCTATCAATAACGTAAACAAATTGCTTGACACATATCGTATAGATGTGTTACAATATTGTATTATTACAATAAAGTCACTGGAGAAAAGAAACTGTCATTAAGAAAATCATAAAGAAGAGAAAATATATTTACTATTCATAAGTATAAATGAGGTGAATCATCATGAACGTCGGAATCCTCTTTACCTTCATATTGAGTGGGCTGAAGAAGAAGAAAAGGTGGGTTTGGGGTTGGTCTTGCTGTCTTACAGGTGCGAGAGGCAGAAGAAAAAGATATGCATAAGTCGCTCTGCACAGTTCAAACACATGTTGTTCAAGAGTCAACTGCACATTTATTTAAAATTGCACAAAAGAGATCATATTCTACATAATTTTCTGTACATCATTTCTTTTTTCCAGCTAGTAATATAACTCAGAGATCTTTTTGCTGCCAACATATACAGAAGGAACGTTTCTTTTTAAAATGTCTCCATAGTATTCCACCTTATTAATGTATCGGCATTTACTGATACATTAGTATTCATTCTCCTGAATGATGAATCTTTTGGTTTTCTCCATTTTTTCACTATTATAAATAATGTTGCAATGCATATTCCTAAACCTATATTTTGGTGAAAATTGGCAAGTGAATTTTTGTGCAGTAAAAGTGCTAGGCCAATTGGTACAATGCTTAATAGACATGGCTAAATTTGCAGGAAACTGGCACCAATTTTCACTCCCATGTGTGTTGTATCAGCATGACCATTTCCATATATTTTCATCATCCCTGGATATCATTAATCTTCTAAATTTTTACCGGTGGGGAGAAGCAACATCTTACCCCTGTTTTAAATTTTATTTATTCAATTATAATTTTCTAGGTTGAAAAAAATCTTTGGATTAAATATATTTTGGGGACCCACTTCAAAGTCTTCTTGAATTAGTGTGAACTATAAAAAATCGATATATTGCATTTATTTAAAGCACCTAAAAAGCAGCTATCCTGTCTCTAAATTAGTAGTCTTCCATCTTGGCTGCATCCTTGAAATACCTCGAGTGCATTTTAAATACACTTTTGCCTGGACCTTCTCCCAGACCAATTAAGTCAGAATCTCTAGGGTAGAACCTAGCCTTGATATTTTTGAAAAGCTCCCCAGGTGATTCACAAATGCAGCTAAGGTTAAGAGCCACGGCTTCAAATGCATTCTAATGGACACCACAAATAATATGTTTAAAAGGTTTAAGGCTCCAGTCTTGGATGGTACCAGCTGAGGTTTTCCAAGCCATCTTTTTCTTCAGACAAGGCTCTGACATATTCATGGTGAAGAAATGACAGCTCTCTTTATTAGCCACCATCTTCCTCCTCCTCTGCTCCACTGTATCCCAAGCAGTGAAGCCAGCATTTCCATTAGAAATGACAAACTCATACTTTATAAATTAATAATTGATATGTCCAAACTAAAGAAAGTCACTAGCAGAATTGTGATTAATCTCTTGATGATCAAAGGTGTAAAGGTCCCTTTCTGTTGAGTTTATGACTATAATTGGCTCATCCTCCAGTAGCAAAAAGGGAAAGATGGTTATAAGAGGGACAGCCACTGCCACCCCGGGTGAGGGAGGCCCTTTTAAGTTTGCCTGTCATTCTTCAGCTTCCCTGAAATCTGTGACATGTTTGTCACAAGCTGTCATTTCACTTTCTGGAGCTAAACCTTGATGGATTTTTCTGCCTACTCAGCAAATACCCAATAGGATGTTGGATAAAACTAACTGGGGAAATGATCTGGTTTGTTGATTCAATTTGAATTTTCTATGGTATGCGGGGTCCGCCCCACAAGGGTCGTGAGATGTTCTGAAGGAGAGACGGATAGGCAACAGACGAAGATAATATACACGGACACCTGCTTCCTGAACAGATGACAATTTAATGTTAGTTAACACAGAGCTTTTATACCATTTGTGAAGGGGCAAGACAAAGAAAATTCCTTCAAGTACATATCTTTTAAAAGTTACCATCAGAGGAGAGGCAAGATGGTGACGGCATAGGAGAACTGGTGAGATTCTCTGAACGTGAGTTCCCAAAAAGGCTATTACTTCTCTTCCCCCATCCCCCAGCCCACCACCAACCGTGCTGGTGCCAGGCCCGGGAACTTCAGTCCCACGCAGGGCCAGATATTGCGCCCCCCCCCACTGCTGCTGTTCTACTGCATGTGTGGAAGTCTCCGGTCCCAGCCCCCTCCAGATCCCTCCCCGGCTGCATTGTCTCCAACCCGGGCACCCGGCACCAAGCCGCCGGTCACACAGGGAAGCTCTGGGCGCCCACCCCTGAGAGACACCAGTCCCATTCCTGGCTGAAGTACTCTGCAGGGGGCCCAGCGCCACTCTCGCCGCTCACCGCATACCCTTTGGAACTATGGAGCTCTGGAACTCCAGGTCCACCCTGGCTGAGGCACTCAGCACGAGACCCCAAGCCAGAGGATCCAGACAAGTGGAGAAAAACAGATCTGCTTAAACTGCCTCGCCATTCTCCAGGCAGAGACTTCCACTGCCCCGCCCACCTATCAACAAACTTTACCTCATTTCCTAAGGCCAGATATTGCAGCCTCCTGCACTGCTATTCCACTACGTGCGGGGGAGTTTTGGGTCTCTGCCCACTCCGGCTCTCTCCCCGGCTGCATTGTCTCCAGCCTGGCACCCGGCACCGCCGGTCACACAGGGAGGCTCTGGGCACCCGCCCCTCAGAGACACCGGTCCCATTCCTGGCTGAAGTACCCTGTGGGGGGCCCAGAGCCACTCTCACCGCCCACTGCCTGCCCTTTGGAGCTTTGGAACTCTGGAACTCCGGGCCCACCCTGGTTGAGGCATTCAGTGTGAGACCCCAAGCCAGGGGACCCAGACAAGTGGAGAAAAACAGATCTGGGTAAACTACCTTGCTATTCTCCAGGCAGAGACTTCCATTGCCCCACCCACTTATCAACAAACTTTACCTCTGTTCCTAAGGCAACAGCGCGAAACAGGAGACAAAGCCCCACCCCTACACTGCAACGAAAAACAAAAGGGAGAGGCCGAGAATCGGAGATCACAGAAGTGACTCTAGTCTGATCGCTTATTTTGACTTATGATTTTATCATTGAAACTGTTGGTTTAGATCACGTTTGGTATTTACCTTCTGACTTATACTGTTTTTTGATTTTATTGGCCTGTCTCTGTGTAGCTATCAGTATTCTTTAGGGAATCTTTCTTACCTGTTTTTCTTCACTTCCTCCCGGCCCTGTGTCTCTTTCTCACCTGATAGTTGGTATGTATATCTGTTTTCCCTCTTGCACTTCTCTCTTTCGCTTACTTTGACTTATGATTTTATCATTGTAACTGTTGGTTTAGATCATGTTTGTTGCTTACCTTCTGACTTACACTGTTTCTCGATTTTATTGGCATGTCTCTGTGTAGCTATCAGTACTCTTTAGGGAATCTTTCTTACAAGTCATTCTTCACCTCTTCCCGGCCCTATGTCTCTTTCTCACCTGATATTTGGTATGTATATCTGTTTTCCCTCTCGCACTTCTCTCTTTCTAACTCCTGATTGACCCCCCCCTTCCTCCATTATTTTCCTCTTTTATATGCCCCCTTTTTAAATCTAGGGGCCAAGACTGCATACTACTGAATAGACAGACTGTAAAGCAGAGGGAAAAGTGAACAAAGCCAGAAGACCCTTATAAGGAAGAACAGGTCATTGCAGAAGAGAAATAAAAGCAGCCCCACCTTCCTTCGAAAACAAAATTGAAGAGGGGAAGGTAAAGGGGAAGAGGGAGAAAAATCTAGAGAAATGAAGAAAAACCAAAAGAAGAGTATGGGTCTCTCCCAGACCCTGGGAGGCGACACTGAGAAAACTGACTTTGGAATGCAAACAATGAAAAGCCCCAGAATGAAGGGTCTCAAACTGCAAATGTAGATATCAAGACAATAATGGAGAGATTAAAAAGAATTGAGGAGACACAAGAAGAAACTAGGAAGGAGCTAATATCTGAGATAACAGTAATAAAGAATACTGTGAATGAAATAAATAACAAACTGATAGGCATGGAAAGCAAAATTACCCAAGCAGAAGAAAGAATCTCAGAGCTTGAGGACCAAAATATTTAAATAACCCAAACTCTTAAAAACACAGAAAATAAGCTCAAAAGACAGAACAAAGCCTTCAAGAGATGAGTGACTACCTCAAGAGGCCGAACCTAAGAATAATCAGACTCCCTGAGGCAGAAAGAGAAACAGAGACCACATGGAACAAACTTTCCATGAGATCATTCAAGAAAACTTCCCTTATCGAATCAGTGATGCAAAAATTCAAACACAAGAGATTCAGAGAATGCCTGCAAGACAACAAATGAGAAGACCAACTCCTAGACACATAATAATTCACCTAAATAAAGTAGGCACAAAAGAAAAAATCCTAAAGGCAGCAAGAGAAAAAGGCCAGATCACCCACCATGGAAGACCAATCAGAAGAGCAGCAGATTTATCTGCAGAAACCCAGCAGGCTAGGAGAGCTTGGAGCCCTATCTTCAAAGTCCTAAAAGATAAACAATGTCAACCAAGAATAACCTACCCGGCCAAGCTAAGCTTCATCAGTGAGGGAGAATTAAAATCTTTCCCAGATATCCAATCCCTAAGAACTTATGCTGCCACCAAACCATCTCTACATGAAACACTTAAGAAAGTACTAAACACAGAAGAAAAGGAAAAAAGAACAACGTTCTTCACAAGAGTACAGGGAAAAGAATAAAATATACATGAACCAACCCCCAAACCAAAAGAAAGACAAAAAAAAAAGAAAAGAAAAAACCAAGTGGAAGAACAACAACTCAATAAGAACTCCATGATAGGGACGAACTCTCACATTTCAATAATTAGTCTGAATGTGAATGGACTAAATGCACCACTGAAAACACATAGAATGACAAAATGGATAAAATATCACCAGGCAACAATATACTGCCTTCAAGAGACCCATCTCACTAGAAAGGACATACACAGACTCAAAGTAAGAGGATGGGAAACAAATTTTCAGGCAAATGGAACACAAAAGAAAGGAGGAGTCGCGATCCTAATTTCAGACAAATACCATTTAAACTATCAAAAATTAAAAGAGATACAGAGGGCCACTACTTAATGATAAAAGGTTCACTCCATCAACAAGAAATATCTATCCTAAACATATATGCACCCAACATAGGTGCGCCAACATTCATAAAGTAACTTCTAGGAAAACTAAAGAAAGACATTGACTCTAACACCATAATAACTGGGGACTTTAATACACCACTCACAACCCTAGATAGATCATCAGGACAAAAAATCAGCAAGGAGATCCAAAACCTCAGTGAGACTCTGGACCAAATGGACTTAATTGATACCTATAGAACACTCCATCCAAAGACCACAGAATACACATTCTACTCATCACCACATGGAACATATTCTAAGATTGACCACATAATTGGACACAAATTAAGTATAAGCAAATTTAAAAGGACTGAAATTCTACCATGCACCTTCTTGGACCATAGTGGAATAAAAATAAACATTGACACCAACAAAGTCCCCCCAAAACCCACAAAGACATGGACACTAAACAGCAAGATGCTAAACAACTCCTGGGTCAATTATGACATCAAAACAGAGATCAAAAGATATCTGTAAACAAATAAAAATGAAGAAACATCTTACCAAAATCTCTGGGATGCCTTAAAAGCTGTAATAAGAGGGGAATTTATATCCCTACAAACACACATGAGGAAAATGGAAGGAACAGAAATCAACAATCTAACAAGTCACCTAAAGAAGCTGGAAAAGCAAGACCACAATAAACCTAATTTCAGCAGAAGAATTCAAATCACCAAAATAAAAGCCCAAATCCAGGACATAGAAGACAAAAAGATAATAAAAAAATCAATGAAACAAAAAGCTGTTCTTCGAAAGAATAAACAAGATTGATGGTACCCTAGCTAGACTGACCAAGAAAAAATGAGAAAAAAACCAAGTAAGCACAATCAGAAACACAAAAGATGAAGTCACATCTGACCCTGAAGAAATACAAAAGATCATTAGAGACTACTATGTACACTTGTATGGAAACAAACTTGAAAACCTTAAGGAAACGGAGGACTTTCTGACATCACACAACCTACCAAAGTTGGAACAAGAAGAAATTGAGACCCTAAATAAACCAATAACAATCAAGGAAATCGACTACGTAATAAGAAAACTTCCTACAAAAAAAAGCCCTGGACCAGATGGCTTTCCAGCAGAATTCTACAAGACATTTAAGGAGGAGCTGATACCAATCCTACTGAAGGTATTCCAGGCGATTGAAAAAGATAGAACGCTCCCCAAATCATTTTACGAAGCCAACATCACATTGATACCCAAGCCAGGTAAAGATCCAGCAAAGAAAGAGAACTACAGGCCAATATCTTTGATGAACATAGATGCTAAAATTCTCAACAAGATCCTAGCAAACCGGATTCAGCAATACATCTCAAAAATCATCCATCATGACCAAGTAGGCTTCATTCCTGGGATGCCAGGCTGGTTCAACATTCGTAAAACCATAAATGTTATTAAATACATCAGCAGATGTCAAAACAAAAACCACATGATTATATCATTAGATGCAGAAAAAGCTTTTGATAAAATCCAGCACCCTTCTTGATAAAAACCCTTGAACATCTAGGCATACGGGAACATACCTCAAAATAGTAAAAGCCATTTATGAGAAACCCACAGCGAGCATACTCCTAAACGGACAAAAATTAGAACCATTTCTCCTGAAAACTGGAACAAGACAAGGATGCCCACTCTCACCCCTCCTGTTCAACATAGTATTGGAAGTCCTGGCTCGGGCAATCAGAGAAGAGGAGGCAATCAGGGGTATCCAAATAGGAAAAGAGGAAGTCAAATTATCTCTCTTTGCAGGTGACCTGATTGTATACCTTGAAAACCCAAGAGAATCTGTCAAAAACCTCCTTACACTGATAAAGGCCTTTGGCAAAGTCTCAGGATACAAAATAAATGTACAAAAGACAATTGCATTTCTCTACACCAATAATAAACAAACAGAAACCAAAATAAAAAACACAATTCCATTCACAATAGCCACAAAAAAAATGAAATACTTTGGCACCTTCCTAACCAGAGACGTGAAAGACCTTTACAAGGAAAACTACAAAACACTGCTCAAAGAAATCAAAGTTGACACAAACAAGTGGAAAAATATCCCATGCTCATGGATCGGAAGAATCAACATTGTGAAGATGTCCATCTTACCTAAGGCAATCTACAAATTCAATGCAATACCCATGAAATTACCAGCAACATTCTTCTCAGACCTAGAAAAAACAATGCAGGAATTCATATGGAAACACAAACGTCCAAGAATAGCCAGAACAATCCTCGCAAAAAAAACAAAGCAGGTGGTATCACATTACCAGACTTGAAACTTTACTATAAAGCTACAATCATCAAAACAGCTTGGTATTGGTATAGGAACAGGCATATAGATCAATGGAATAGAATTGAGATTCCAGAAGCAAAACCTCAATTTCTCAACCAACTCATCTTTGACAAACCTCCACCACCTACCACTGGGGAGAGGAGAACCTATTCAGTAAATGGGCTGGGAAAACTGGCTGACCATATGCAGAAGATTGAAACAGAACCCCTATCTATCCCCATGCACAAAGGTTAATTCCAAATGTATCAGAGACCTAAATGTAAAACCTCAAACCATAAGAACCTTAGAAAATGAAGGAAATACCCTCATGGAAATCGGAACTGGCATCCAATTCCTGAACAAAACCAAAACCCACAGCTCATAAGAGAGAAAATAGACAAGTGGGACCTTATTAAACTGACAAGTTTCTGCAAAGCCAAAGAAACCATCAAAAGAGCAGGGAGACAGCCTACAGACTGGGAAAAAGTATTTGCCAACTCCAGGTCTGACAAAGGCATCCTGGATCTACAAAGAACTCAAACGTGCTGAAAAGAAAAAAACAAACAACCCCATTATAAAATGGGCAAAAGATATGAACAGACACTTCACAAAGGAAGACATCCGAGCAGCCAACAAACACATGAAGAAATGTTCAACCTCACTAATCATCAGGGAGATGCAAATCAAAACCACACTGAGATACCACCTAACCCCAGTCAGAATGGCAATTATCAACAACTCAAAAAATAACAGCTGCTGGAGAGGATGTGGCAAAAAGGGAACACTTCTACACTGTTGGTGGGAGTGTAAACTAGTGCAACCTCTGTGGAAAACAGTGTGGCGATTCCTAAAAGCTCTAAATACCAACCTCCCATATGACCCTGCAATCCCCCTACTGGGAATATATCCTGAAGAACACAAATCACTCTATAAAAAGATACCTGCACAAGCATGTTTATCGCAGCGTTGTTCACAGTAGCAAGAACCTGGAAACAGCCATGCTGCCCGTCAAAAGAGGACTGGATTTTAAAAATGTGGTACATATACACGATGGAATACTATGCAGTCATAAAAAAGAAAAAAATCATGAATTTCACAGCAACCTGGATGGAACTAGAGTCTATAATACTGAGTGACCTCTCACAGAAACAAAGATACAAGTATCACATGTTCTCACTCATATAATGGACCTTAAACATCCAGTGCAATACTATACGAAAATGACTGACCGTACTGGGAAACTATGGTAGGGGAGGAGATGGGATTAACAGTAGCAAATATATATCTTGGAATTGGTAAACACCCCATATCAACAAGGTGCCTGAATGAAACGCAATTGTATACCTAACCCTTAACTGTACCCCACAACTTCATTAAAAAAAAAATTCTCCTTGAAAATATCTACTTACACCTGTTCTCTAAACAAAGTGATTAATTTTTTCAAACACAGGTTGATAGGCAAGAATTAGAACATGGAAATAAAGTTTAAAAAAAGAAGAAGAAGACTAAAACGATCATTGCTTGGATAGAAAGAAGAGAAATAGAAATAATTTTTGGAAACCATACTTCAAAAGCTTTCCAAGGGTTTACATTTCTATTACCAGGACCAGCCTGTGAGATCATGAATGCTGCTGGTGCCCTTTTTCTTTTAGTGATCGTTCATCTCAAATGATTTCCTCCATTACTACCTGACCTCCCTCTGACGAAAATCAACCATGAAGAGTGCCTGGGCTCACTAAGGAGAAAGATGGCAAATGAGGGTTGACAAAGTTTCTTCAGATAAGAAAGTCAATGGGCCATCTTGCATCTGTTGTTTGGGCCACTGATTTTGACTAAAAGTTGTGTGTTTGATTTATCCCAACCATTGCTGCCACGGGTAAATAGTTCAGGTTCAATACAAGAAGCTGAGATAAACGGATGTTCTCACCAAGTTACACTGCACAGCAGTGCTGAGCCTCAGGCTAAATTCTTAGGCCAGCAAAGCCAGCCTCCACCCACAGCCCCACTCTTTCCCAAGCCACATATGTCTCTAGATTCATGCCTGTCTCTGCAGCCCTCATATCCTGAGGCCAGTCCTTCCTACGGAACATTTTTAAAATTTTAGAACCCAGCCTGCTGGCAGCTTTTTTTTTTTTTTAACAGCCCAAGAGCTAAGAATGGTTTTAACACTTAAAAGATTAAAAAACAATAAAAAGAAGACTGTTATAGAAAATTCAAATTTCAGTGTTCCTAAATTATTATTGGAACACAGCCATGCTCATTTTTTAAACCTATTGTTCATGGCTGCTATCATGCTACAGGGCAGAGTAATGGTCACCGTGACCGACAAAAGTCATTTTACCAAACATTACCAAATTCTGAGAGATATCCCTGAAGACGTGCCAAAAAAGCACAGGAGATTCTTTATGTTTTTATACCCCTCTTAGAGACAGTGAATGCACATTACTTTCTCAAACCCTGAACAGCACTATGGTTAAAAAATAATAAAGTTAAACCTGGTGTTTTCCAACCACATTTGAAGAT
>JAPVLO010004065.1:0-17449 GCA_027257055.1 Cephalopachus bancanus
CTGTATTTTTCTACTTTTCCTTTGGGTTGAGTTACTTTAAATAATGTTTACTTTGGTGTCTTTCATGTTGTGGACTTTACACAAGTGTCCGATGGTTTTTAGCTGTACATTTATGGTTAAGGGTGACATCTTAAACAGGTGATTAGAAGCCCTAATTATCCATGAGAGGAGTTTAACAACTGGTGCATGCATTTTACTGGGGATGAATCTGGCATGAACCAGGCCTTCCTGTTGGGAGACTCAAATGTCTCTGCCTATAGGTCTTTTCAGCAGGTCATTTAGTTTCTTCAGGAAACTAGTCTTTTGCCTAGGAAGAACATATTGGCTGACAGCATTCCTGGAGCCAAGTGATCCTAGCAGAATGGGAACCTCACATTTCAATATGGAGACTTTCGCTCAATTCCCTTGTTTTCCATATATCCCTCTTCTTGGATACCTGGAAACGCCAAATTAGAAGCTGCCTCATGTCAGTTTCTCACATGATAATCCTCCAGTTTTTGCCTGAGTGGGAAAGGTAGTTTGCCTCAAAGAATGGGGGTGGTGACTTGAGATTCTAATTGCTTGCTGAGGAGATTCTGATTAAGCCCTTCTCATGCTCACCCATGGTGGAAGTTGGCCCTTTCATGCATCAGCCTCTCTGAAGCTGTGAGCATGAAGGGCCATGTCTTCTTGACAGCCTTTTCAGCAGCACCAGGTGTTCCACTTTCTCAGATCCATGAAAACCTTCTATTCTCCATCTTTCAAAAATGTGTTGACATATTTCTCTTGTTCTTGTCTCTTTCTCATTCATTCCCCTTGTAGGTTTATACTTTCTGAATTCTTGTGTGATCATTTTAGGAAGGTTTGGAGGAAGAGAATAGTGACAAACATATGGTTTCAATCCATCATTTTAAACCAGAAGTCCAGATGGTCATTTTATTAAAGTGGTTTTATCCTGTCATGCCTGAGATATTTTCAACTAAATGTCACTTTAAAACAATTTAAAATATGATGTTAAAATAGAATTCTTTTTTCTGATAATTGAACTTCTCTCTCTCTTTCTCTTTCCAGATTTTACATTAAAAGTCAACTCTTGAATTTGAAATAAAGTTCCAGCTGGTTTAATTTCAGACGTTGAAACTTGGCTAATACAAAAGCATTTTCTGATTCTAGGAGTCTATTGCTACTTTATTTGACTATGAATTGGGAACTTTCTTTCATTCACAACTTCCTGTTCTTTTGAGGTGGGGCAGTTTTGCACCAACCTGCACAATGCTGCCTCTTTTTTCCAGCTGTTTTAATCCTGTGGCACATTATAGAGACGTGAATAGCCTGCTGTCCTCTATAAGTGACTGCACACCAAGTATGAGTTTGAAAACAGAATGAAGAAACAGCTCAAATTATCCCCATGTGTCAAGAGCACTTGAGTTGGAGGAGGGTTTTAAATACCAGACTCCAGGGAAGACTGAACTGAACTGCAGAAGGCTGGGTGCAAAGCTGGAGCAATGTTTAGACCAGCTCTTCCAGCCCTAGCCTCGCAGGATGAATTCCTCCCAGGGTGGGTATTTGTGCCCTTTTGCTTGTTGAAACATTCCTTCTGATCAAATCCCATTCTAAAAATAATGAATGTGTATCGAATATAGGTATACAGATTAATAATGTACTTTCCTCACTCTGAAGAACTTTACAAGTTTTTGACATCCTTATATAAACAAATTCTCTGTAGTCTTTGTTTCAGCAAAGGCCAAGTTTATATAGGAGCCCAAGGGAAACTTTTTTGTGGAGGTTTGGGGAGGATCTCCTGCTTCTTACTTACAGTTTTCCCCTGGGATTCCCTGTTATGGGCCTTGATACAAAGCAGAACAGAACTTTCTCACTGGTACAGCTCTCCAGAGACCATGTCCCTCCCGAGTCTCCCTTCTTTAGGCTACCCATCTCAGACTCTTTAATGACTCCTGTCTGGCATAGTTTCAAGCTCCCTCAGCATTTTAGTCACTCTCCATTGGCTACACTCTCCTTCACTGAAGCCTGGTGCTTTTAATGTGTTCTCAGTGGAATACAGGACCTTGAATTTTCTTGATTTCAAATACTACATATTTTATATGAATATAGACTGCTAGTGAGCTTGGAATTTTTGGCAGCCAAAATAATAATAATAATATTGATTCCTATAGAGCTTATAGGTCACAAACCTTTTACTTTATGAATTACTATTGATTTCTGAAACTTAAGTACAGGAAATTATACTTCTACTCTTAAGGTTTATCTTGTTAGACATATTTAGCCCTTAATACCATCCTGCTGCAATGCTTTTCACCCTGAATTGGTCATCTGTTACATCTATTATCTCTCTCAATTTTGCTTTATATTAATAAATTCTGTTAATATGACTGTCAGTCAAGATATATAGCCTTAGTTATATTGAGGAATAAACAAGTCCTAGATCTCAGTGGCTAATAACATCCAAAGGATTGTTTCTTGCTTATGTCACATGTCCACTGTGGGTTGGCTGAAAATCTCTCCTTGTCTCCTTACTCCAGGAGATAGGCTGAGTGAAATCTTCACCTCCAATGGTGCTGGTCAACATGGCAGAAGGAAGAACACTCTGGGAGATTTCACACCAACTATTAGATACTCCACTCTAGAAGTAATACACATCATTTAAAAAAAAAAGTCGAGGTCTCACCCTGCCACCCATCCTGGAGTGCAGTGGCACAATCAAAGCTCACCACAGTCTCAAATTTCTGGCCTTGAGCAATCCTCCTGCCTTAGCCTCCTGAGTAGCTGGGACTAAAGGTATAAGCTGCTGCACCTGGCACACATTACTTTTGCTCATTGACTGGAATTAGCTTCACGGCCTCACTAACCATATGGAAGTCAGAAATTGCAGTTCTATCATGTGTTCAGGAATATTTCATGAACAGGGCCAGTGGCGATCACAGCATGATCTTTATGTTCTTGACATAGTATTAATTCAAAAACTGTTGGCTAATGTAAGACCTAGAGAAAATTTCCATAGTATACTTCGAAAGAACGCCTTGAAATGGGTATGGATACCCTAATCAGTACTCTCTGGGGGTGTTCTTTTAACAAAGTACAATTCCTACTAAGCATACTATCATCTGGGTCATATTTCCCCATCTCTTTCACAGCATAGTATGCGTACAGCTTTTGCTGAAGTTTATCTGTAATAGGTTACATGTCTTGGGGTGACAAAAGAGCCTTGATTTTAAAAAATCTGAGCAGTGATCTTTGCTTTATCAATCTTTAGCCTTGTGAGCACTGGTAAATAAATATACCTCTCCAGGTCTCAGGGTTTGCTCTTTCTATAAGTTTATAAAATTAAGTCAAGGTAATGTTTTACAATCCCTTCTGATTCCTTCTAGTTCAAAAATTCTGAAAAATCTTATCCTGCTCTTCCAAACTAGTAACTCTTCATAAAATAAATAAGGTATTTCTGCCATGATTAGCATTTAAGGAACCTTGAAGATACATTAATTCCATTACTAGATCATCACTCCCAGATTCCAAAGGGAAGGAAAAATAACAAGACATGGAGGATTAGGGGGGCTTTTAAGGTGTGGCACACATGGGGGAGGACATAGTTTATGGTGTCAAGAACACATACAGGAAAGAAAATAGATTATTACCTTTGAAGAGGGCCTTGGACTCCTCAGCAGTGAATATCAGCAAGGCATTCCAGTAGATTATGTTACTGTTTCCGATTGTTTGATGTCTTTCCTGTGAGTAGGTTCTACTTCTAGGTCGCATTGACGTTATTCTGAACTTTGTGATTTACTTTGGCCAGTACAATGTGTTTAGAAAGCATGAATGCTGAGCAGAATCATTAAGAGATGTCACGTGGTCCTGCCACTGATCCTTTCCCCACAGCATAAGGATGGCATGTCCCAGGTGAGTCTTCTACTTCAGTCTGTATTTAAGAAAGAAGACACATGGAATAGAGCTATAGTGAACCTGCAACTGACATGAAATATGATAGAGAAGAAAACTTTTGTGATGAGCCACTGAGCTAGTGGGATTGTTTGTTACCACATCTTTACCTGTGAAATCTGACTGGTACACTATGCTGGTCAGTAGATGGGTGGAATTATCTCCAGAACCCAAGATCAGGCACTACTAAAAGGTTCTAAAGGAGGAGAAATTTTAAAGGTTATAAGATTGTCAAATGTAGTGAAGAAATTAAGAAATATATCAACAGAGGAAGCCGTTTGGTTTGGGGACCAGGTGATGCAAGTGAAAGGGGTTTATAAATAGTAAAGGAAGCCTGGGCACAGTGGCTCAGGTCTGTAATCCCAGCACTTTGGGAGGCCGAGGCAAGAGGATTGCCTGAGCGCAGGAGTTCGAGACCATCCTGGGCAACTTGGTGAGACTTCGTCTCTACAATAAATAAAAAATTTAGCTGGGTGTGGTAGAGCATGCCTGTAGTTTCAGCTACTTGGAAGGCTGAGGCAGAAGGATTGCTTGAACTCAGCGGTCAAGACTGCAGTGGCTGTGAGTGTGCTACTGCACTCTAGCCTGGGTGACAGAGTGAGACTCTGACTCAAATTTTAAAAAATAGTAAAAGAGCTTCTAATGATAAGACATCATTATTAAAGCATCACTAAATTCTGACAAATGAATATAGTATGGGCTATAGAAATAGCAATGTCTGTGAACTAACAAGATAAACAGACAAACACCAAATCAAGGCCGCAAAGAAGAAAGTAAGTGTTAAAAAATGGGGATGCCCAGATGAGAGACTTATTGGAAAATTCCTCTTCTCTTAGATAAATATTTTTGTTGACATGAGTCTTTGTGTTGAGCGGTGAAGAGGTAAGATATCTTGATTTCAGAATAGGTCCCAAACGGACTCCGACAGCTTTATCTCAGAGAGGAGTTCTGAAGTCTTCCTCTTAATAAATGGCCCTGTCACACAAGGAGTCTTTCTTACTCACATCGGGAGAAGACAGACAGAGACGGGTCATCTAGGATTTACGCCCCATCTCCTTGATTGATTGCAAACTACTCACTGAAATGTGATGGAAAGGACTCGTAGAGCGAAGGGCCAGTCTTTCTCTTTCTAACAATACACAGAACGATGAAATATGTTCCATCGAGTGTCTTGGTATTTCTCATTATCGTAAGAAAAAAATCCTTCACAGCTTTCATCATCACTTTATTACATTTCTCTATGTAATTGCAGCCACGGGGTTAGATTACATTACTCTCCTCTCTGATAGGCAAGACTGAGTCCTCACCAACATCTGAAAGGCTGAAAGTAACGGAACTCTCAAAACAAAATATTGTCTTCATGAACGTGTGTGGGAAGAAATAGAATGCTCCAGGAGGGTAGGAGGGATTTGGCATTTATCTAGAAAGCAAATATCACCCTATTACAATCCTGTGAAGGCACCCACATCTTGTGTGTCAAAGGTCATGGTGCCCAGTTTACTTTGTGGAATCACTCTGATTTCTCCCCAACATGCCATTCCACATCACACCTTGTGCATGCATTCTCTTCCCACCTTCCTATCATGGCCAACACTTGTCTATCTTCCAAACTGCAGTCCAAGAGTTCTGCCTCAGACTTTCCTCACCTGTAGCATGATTTCACACTTACCACCCCGAAAACAGATCAGTGAGTTTCTTCATCTTTCTCCCCTACTACTATTTAACTGCACCAGGACAGGGACCACATGGTATTCAGCATTGTTTTCTCAGCACCTGGCACATGTCAGATTCTCAATAAATGCTGAATAAATGATCATTCAAATATTCTACAATCTCCTTTCCTCCCTTTTAATTGTGGGGAAGGGCAGGCCCCAGAGCCATTTCCCTCATCTTTTACTGAGTTATTCTGCTACCTCCAGATTGTGAGGTGACTCTATGGTAGGAATGATAATCTCTGCCAGGAAATAGAGCTGGAGAAAGGGACAGAAAAATCTTCACAGAGGGTTTGGGTCCCAAACTGCTGTCTTAAAGGATGAATAGGAGTTTTTCAGACAGATGAGGTAATAGGAAAACAGAGCAAAGACATAGAGGTGGGAAACAGAATATTAAGAATATTCATTTTACCCTTTAATGAGCACATACTTAGTGATAACTCTCATTGGGTAGTTATGCACAATGTCTCTAAGTCTGGTCACATACCATCTTTCCTGGATTCTAAAGGAAACCTTCATTTAAAACAGCAAATTGTTGCTGAGAGATGCTCAGTGGTATGCCCAATGTCACACAGCTCTCAGGCAGAGCATCACTCAGGATTGTGGATTTAGAATTGTAGACTGTAGTTTAGAATTGTTCTGTGACTCATATTCATCCTCAGCAAAATATGTGTGTTTGACTCTATAAATGTCTTTTTTTCCAAATCTGAAATTTATGTTTGCTAAGCTGTCTTCTCAAAAAGCCACAGAGTACTGAAATTAAGACAGTGGGCTCCACAGCTGGAGAGTCCCGGTTCCAGTCTCAGTTCTGCCACTTATGCTAGGTGGGCCTGGGGTGGTCTCTTACACATAGGAATGACATGATCGACATTAGCTTGGCTCGTCATAGTTTACAAACACACGTAGTATTCACGGTGCTAACTGCAATTCGAGATGCTGCATGCTGTTTTAGATTCAAGTAAATGGGCTTGACATGGTTAAACAGCAAGACCCAAGTTGGGGTTGTTGGGAAAGTTGTTCAGTCTTAGGCAAACCACATGAGTCGCTTGTTGTCTTGAGGCAGTTGGCTAGTGTGGAAGTTGTTCTCTGCCCTGCAGTGGGGACTGTGGCCTACAATCCCTTTGGGGCAGGATTGCATTGCACGGTGTGAGGCAGAGGGAGAAACAAAGGGCCTGAGAAGGCACCCGTAGCCGCCCTGGCATTTAGCGGGATGTGTGCTGGGGCAAGGGCTGCCGCGGAACAGAGGCTCCGCAGGGCAGAGGAACCAGCCTGGAGTGTGTGCTGCTGCCGTGGGATTTTGGATGTATCATCACCACATTACATACCTTTTCAGCTGAAATAATTTATTCTGCTTCAATTTGAGGGCTTTTTCCACTTAGCAATACATGGTACAAGAGTTACTAAAAAATAAAAGAACAAAACAAAAACAGGAACAACAAAGTATATGGTCAATGAGTAACCAATAGATTTTAACCAGGCTATCATTGCAAAGAATTAAACGTGGCTTTCAGATCTTCTCTGAAGATGTCTACTACTCAGACCACACCCCCTCATGGTGCAATTTCAGAGGGATCCCTTAGCGATATTAAACAGCACCACTAACAGCCACTGACTGATGGCTGTGGCCTTTCCTAATCTCTTGCCTCATTCTTCACAGCGGTTCTCTCCATGATTGTAGATGAAGAAATGGAGGCTTGTAGAATTGAAATAATGCCATATGTTCCCCAGACTCTCAGTACAGAGCCTGGAGTCAGGCAATTTTTTGTTCAAGTCCAGCTTTGCTGCATACCAGTAAAGCCTTTCAAGCTCTTCATGTCTCAGTTTCCCCTTCTCATAGGACTTGCTGTGAAGAGTTAAAGAGATGGTATGTGTAGGAGGCTTAGCACGTGGTGTGTGGTAGGATCTGCAGGTGGAAGCAAACAAGCCCAGTACTTCCACACTTCATCTGCCCCCTTTCCAAGTGATGCTGCAGGTCTGAAATAGAACCAGCCCTTGGGGTATGCAGCAAACATATTAGTTTTTTTGATCATGCCACAGTTGAGGCAATCGTTTTCAAGTGGAAAGGTGAAAAGGCAATATTCTGATGTACTTGGCTAAGCTGCCTTTGGTTTGGAGAATTCCTCTTCTCTAGAAAATTGTTTCTGTGTCACTGAAGGCTGGGAATTTGTGGTCATCAAGGCTCCCTCTGTCTGGTCATCTGGTTGACTGGAGAGGTGCTTCTGTTTTTAATAGTTTGGAGGTTCTCAAGATTGGTTACTTAACAGCATCAATGGATGAGTGTCTAAGATATGTCTGTGTTTGACAAATCTTTCCTAGGGAGATTCTGCTTCAGCAGCATCCAGCATTCATATTTCAAAACGCCTTCACTCATTGATTTGGCTACACAGTCTGGTTGAGAATCACTGAGAGAGGCATCTGGTCTGAGGGGAATAAAGTGAGTCTATCAGATGTCCTCTGTAGTGTGGCTATCAGATAATTTTTTAAGTCCAACATGCCACTGCTGTAAACGATGATTTTTAACAGTGATTGAACATTTACATATGTTAGGCCACTGGGTCCTCTCCAGAGCCCTAAGGCTTTATTGTATACATTCTGCAGATAAAGAAACTAAGAGCCAGAAAGATGCTGTAATTTACACAGTCATCCAGCAATCCTAACATTCTTACTAGGTTTTCCTGACTCCGAGTCCTGGGCTCTTTCTCCCACATGTAGCTCAGGGAAATGAATCAAGAGGGTCTATTCATTTCACTGAGGTCATGAGTTGGATTCAATTACTCTGAAAGTCCTACTTTAAGGTACCAAGGTGAGGATATTTGGATAAGTTCAGATCAATGCCTGGTAAGTCTGGGCAGGTTTTATAGAGGAGGTAACTTCTGGCATGAGATTTGAAAGAAGGACACCATTTAAATTGGAGGTGAGGTGGTAGATGTATTGTGCGTGGGTGTGACGGGAAGCAGGATGAGAAAAGTCCCCAACACACATGACTGCTTCTGTTTGGAAGGGGAATCAGAGAATGCAGAGAACCTTGGAGAAAATATCAGGGAACCACCTTTCCTTTAAAATCTTTTGACTCCCCCTCCTGCCCCCCTAACCTTGAAAGAGGAAGGCCTTAAAAGGTATTCAAGTAACTGCTCAGCATTTTCCAGTTGGCAAACTTATGGAAATGACATCTCCTCTAGCAATTTCACTGTTAGAGCAGAAAAATGCTAAATTAAATAGAATTATTGAATTGAATTCACATCTGTTGATATGCAGAGGGATTGCTTCTCTTGCATTTATTAAAGTGCTGGTTGGATAGCAGGGTGTAATTAAAGGCTAATACTAACCTCTTTAAGAGAATCAGCCCAATCACAAGAAAATCTAAACTATGGGTTGAACATGTATATATTATAGTCTTCAGGGAAAGGGGAAGGGGTAACATTCCTGCTTTGCATAAGTCATGGGATTTTCAAAAACAAGATTTTAGAATGAAATTTTCCCAAGATATTCACTCCGAAGTGTCTCAGTGTATCCATTCATTTATTCATTCAGAAAGCATGTCTGACTATTTGCTGTGTGTTCCAGATGCTGTGTTAGTTATTGAGAAGAAAGACATAGCCTTTCCTGCTCTTAGTGAGTAGGAAGAGGCAGAAAAGCAGAGAGATTTATAAGTGTTTATTTTTCTGTAGTAGAGCTGTGCTTAGAGGCTAAGTTTGCAAAGAGGAGGGTTCAATCTGGAAGGGGGTTTTTAAAGGATCCATATAATTTAGCTAAGGAGACCAAAGCCCGGTTATGTACAGTACAGTGGGTTAGCACAAAAGTGAGTGTGGTGAGGTCAGTGTGTTGTCAATAACAACAACAACAACCACAACAGCAATATCATACTGAGCAGCCAAACCCAGCTTGGTATGAAAGTAGCTTTGAACTCTGAGTGTGGTCTGGGACCTAGGTGAGTTGAGGCAAGGATGGGAGGCAGAGGTATGCGGTCAAGGGCTCAGTCTACCAGGTTTTCAAGTTTGGGTTTCACCCTCGATGTAATAGAAAGTCAGTGAAGATCCAGGAATGGATACAGTCAGCATTGGTCTCTTTCTTTCTTTTTTTTTCTTTTGGTTGCTTTTAAAGCACAACAGCAATTTACTGGCTTCCATAGTTGATAAAGGTCCAAGGGGAACTGTAAGGAATCAGCTCAGGGATGAGAACCGAATATTTGACATTGCCAGGACTCTCCATTGTTCATCTCTGCTTATCTCCCCTTTTCTCTGAATGTTAGCCATAGCCTCTCCTCCTGCAGACAGCTTTCCCCACGTGGCAGAGGATGTGAGAAGGAGTTTAATTTCCCAGCATCTGTGGTGCAGTTCTAGGGAAAGGCTCTTGTTGTCCTTGCTTGGACGAACCACTCTTGCCAGTGATAGGAGATACTTGACAGACTGGGTTTGCAAAGGCTCACGTTAGAGGATGGATATGAGGGAGGCAAAACCAGAGACAGAGGGGAGGGAGGTGATGAGTCCTGAATTGATGTAACAACAAAGGAAATGGTGAGGAGGGCAGAGTCAATGTTGTGAAGGAGGCAGAAGTCATAGAAACTGGGGATTGCAGGAAAGGAGGACACAAGCAATGAGGGGTGTGAGGAGTATGATGTCTCAGTTTCCTACTTGATCAACTGAGTAGAGGGGGACCCCGTTTATTGAGGTGGGGGAATGGAAGCAGTTTGCCATGGAAAAGAAGAATTCAACCTTACTTCCTGTTTTACTTTCTATCATCATTTAAACCTTTTCTCTTATATTTTTTTAAAGGCAATGACTGTAACTCTTGATTAAAAAACCTCTTACAAATTAATATATTAGCTTCATTTATATTTTTTGACATTTAAAGAGAAAAAGATTGTGTACTGCCTAATAAGATGGCTTAGGAATGGTTGGGATCCATTCCCTGATGTCCATGGAGATCAAAATAGTTTGCACTAAAACTAAAGAGGTAGATCTGTTGACAAGTTTCTTTCTTTCTTTTTTTTCTCCTTTAAGGAAATTTAGTATGTTTTTAAGCATACTAAATGTAGTAAAACTGCATTGACTTTTGCTTATGAATGAATATAGTTTAGATCTTTCACTAATTCCAACTGTTGTTTCTAGTAGTTTGAGCTCATAGGATTTGTTGGGCTTTGACTTGAGACATTGACAATGGCATTTACTGCACATATTGTCTTTGTACATTATTCTTCCTCTACCTCAAATGCCTTTTACTGTATTCCCTGCTGGGAAAATTCTAACTTACTTTGAAAGACTGAATTCAGATGTCACCCTTCCACTGTGAATACTTCTCCTGGACAAAATTAATCACTTTTCCCCTAAGCTTTACCAAGTGGCAGCCCAATGGTTAAGGGTGTGAAGTTCAACTTAACATGTGTTGAATTCCACTCCTGTGTTAAGGCAAATTCCTTAACTTCTCTGGGCCCCAGTTTGCTTACTATGCAGTGGGGTTAATACAATGCCTTATATGATCTTTGTGAAGATTAAATGGTATGAAGCACATGAGGTGCTTAGCACAATGTCTTTCAGATAGAAAATGCAAAATAAATGATAAAAAGATAAAGTGAATGAAATAATAAACACATACATAAACGAATGGTCCAAGATAAAAGGCATCTACCTGGTCTGTTTGGCTACTGGATGGTTATTATTTGACAGTGGTAATCCCAACATTCAGATTAGCATCTTCACATTTATCGAGCAGTTTGAAGTATCCAGGGGTCACTGTTTCTCAGTACTGTATTTCTTCTTATGTTGGTGTGATGATAGTTTTTCTTTCCAAATGAAAAAGCCCCAGAGATTAAAGTATTCCATGGACTGTGCCAATTGGAAGCTAGGGAGTCCATCCACTCACCTTCAGGGTATACTTGAGGCTTGGCTTAGCTCATCCTAAGTACCCTACACCCCGGGTACAGTGCCTGCCATTGGAATGAGCACAAGATCCAAGCTGGACCAATTAGAGTCCCTTTCTGGAAACTTTTATACAGGGGCTGGGTGAAGGAAGTGCTGTCCCTCAGCTAGATGATCTGCTTGTGTCTCCTTCCTGCTGCATGGAGAAGAGCCATCTTCAGGAGGCCAGAATGGAGTCACCACATGGGAGAATGAATGGTCTTGACAGTGTTTGAGTCTTTGAGGCTCATTCTTCTCTTGGACTTCTTTGATAGGTGATTTATACATTCCTTTTCTTTCTTTTTTCCCCCTTAGAGTAGTTGAGTTGGGCTTTTTGATTCAGTACTTATTGACTTGAATGAGTGGATTTTATGATCCTCATCATCATCCCACGAGGTAGTCGTTGCTCCTTGCTTTCTTTCAAATGTAAAACCTGGTTCAGAAGCCAAATGACCTCTACAAGGATGCATGGCCAAGGAGCAAAGCTGGGTTCCAGATTCAGGAATGCTTGACTTTTGATTTTTTTTCCCTACATAAATAAGGTCTGGTATTTGGTAGCACAACAGGGTGACTGAAGTCAACAATAGTTTATTATATATTTAAAAGCTGCTAAAAGAGTGGAATTAGAAAGCTTCTAACAAAGAAATGGTAAGTGCTTAAGGTGATGGATACACCAATTATCTGGATGTGATTAATTCACATTGTACGCCTGTATCAAGACATCATATTGGCTCCATAAATGTATACACCTATTATGTACCCATAAAAATAAAAGGTTACAAAATAAAGCCTTTGGTGTCTTGATTGCTTTTGCTGATAAGTGGCTCTGATACCTGCTTGTCTAAATGCCAGTCTGTGTAGTTGGGGAGGTGTTGTCCTTTTCCTGGGCACCTTGTCACCTTGTATCACAGACTCAAGTATAGGAATCCCTTGGTTTATTCAGCTCCCATTTTTGTCTAATTCAACATTATGTATAGATTTTTATACTCACTCCCTCTCTAAGTAACTCAAGGACTGTGAAAAGCTTCCTTGCCAGGTTGCCTCTGATTCGTCCTGCAATGGGTCTATTAATCTCCAGATTGTGGGGGAGGATGTGGCTGCCCCAGACAGGATTTCTTAAGAGACAGGTAAGACAGCCAGAAGGATATGACTGGGATTTAAATTGCAATGGCCTACTCAGGACGGGAGGCTGAGCTGGAGGCTTTATTTTGTTTATTGATTCCTTATATACAGAGTGGATACATAATATCCTGATTTGATAATTCACTAGAGAAGAGTATTCATTGCCAACTATAGGAGAAATTCTAGGAACAGAGAGGAGAAAATCCAAGATATACTGTATAGGGGAGCTGACAATTAAGTTCACAAACTCATTACAGAAAAAGTGCTACATACCATTGCTGAATATCACTGCTGTCACCTTCAAAGTACTTCCATTGGGAAGCTATGCACTCATGCCAGCACCTAGTCCACCTGTAAAAGCAATTTTTGAATTCTTTCTCTGGAATGGCTGTCAGAGTTGTTGTCGCGAGAAAGTCAGAGTTTGAATAAGAGCAACAAGCATTAAATTTCTTGTTAAACTTGGCAAGGGTGGAAGTGAAATCAGGGACATGTTTGTCCAGGTTTATGGGATAATACCATTAAGAAAATGGCAGTGTACAAATGGATTAAATGTTTTTCTGAGGAGACAGCATTACTGATGAAGAGAGGTCAGGATGGCCAGTAACAAGCAGAACTGATGAAAACATTGTAAACACTTATCGAATTGTGCATCAGAATTGTTGGGTGACTGTGAGAAGCATAGCAGACCAAATAAACATTAATTGAAAAACAAGAAAATCTCAACTGAAAATCTTGGTATGAGAAAGATACGTGCAAAAATGGTCCCAAAGGAGCTTTTGCATCACAACATTGCACCAGCTCACACTGCACTGTCTGTGAGGGGATTTTTAGCCAGTAAACAAATAACTGTATTAGAACACCCTCCATACTCACCTGACCTGACCTCCAATGACATTTTTTCTTTGTCTGAAGATAAAGGAAATATTGAAAGGAAGACATTTTGATGATATTCAGGACATCAAGGGTAATACAATGACAGCTCTGATGGCCATTTGAGAGAAAGAATTTCAAAATTGCTTTGACAGGTGGACTATTGACGTTGGTGCATAGCTTCCCAAGGGAAGTACTTGAAAGGTGACTGTAGTGATATTCAGCAGTGAGGTAAGTAGCACTTGTTCTAGGACCTCATATATTTGCCTGTATGTATGTTTTGTATTCTTACTAATGGCTTAAATTACACCCAGCTCTGGGTGTAGTTGTATTCTTACCTTTTATAACTATCTATTATTTTCTCTATGTATATTAAAGGCTATAAATTAGAACAGTATTCTTTAGGATTTTACCTTTTAGTTTTATTCATAAAATAGTTTTTCAAACTATTGAGAATAAGCTATGAGCTAAATTTCTATCCTCAATCTGCATCTTAGAGGGCTCTGCATCTGCTCATACATCTTCATTTATAGGTCTTATATGGATTATTATATTGGATAAAGTCTTTTTATTTTTACTTTCATGATTTTTTTTTTAAAAGCAGTGGTCTCACTTTGTTATCAGACTGGAAGGCAGTGGCATGATCACAGCTTACCACAGTCTCAAACTCCTGGTTTCAAACCATCCTTCCACCTCAGAACCCTGATCATCTGGGACTACAGGCGTGTACCACCACCACCACCCCAGGCTAATTACTAGCATCTTTTTATTTTTTATTTGTTTGTCTATTTATTTAGAAAGCAGGATTTATTGAGAGAACAGAAAAGCTCCCATGGCAGGAGGGGACCCAAGAGGGTTGCCTGAACCTGTAATTTTTTTTTTTTTTTTTAATGTGCAAAATAAATTTTTTTTTTTATAATTAATCAGTATTTTTTGTTATCGTTTCGTGGGGTACAGTTAAGGGTTAGGTGTACAATTACGTTTCATTCAGGCACCCTGTTGATAAGAGGTGTTTTCCCAGTCCCAGATAGATATTAGCTACTGTTAATCCCATCCCCCTCCCCCCCCATAATTTCCCAGTACCGTCAGTCATTTTCTTATAGTATTACGTTGGATGTTCAAGGTCCATTATATGAGTGAGTGTCGGGGTCTTCGCCAACCCCGACTTATGAGGGTGGGTTAGGACCGCTCCAGTGGATCAAGACGGAAAGAGGAAATGACTCTGAGGCCATTCTTCTGGGAAACAGTCTGATCAGGACTGAAGCCAAATTTTATTTGAACTCCTTCCAACTTATATACCTTTTTCCATACCCTCCATTAGTGTGTCAATCACTTTGGGGGCGTACAAACTTTATGCAAATTACGCATCACGAGACTTGCAAGTTCCAAGCAAACAATTACAATTCCATGATACATGACGTGTTTCACAAAACTTACATTAAATTTACAGGTATACAATTTTAATACAGATTGTTCAAAGTGTTCTCCACAATGTTCAATAAATCATTCACACTATACTTTTTGTTCCAGACCCTGATTAATACAAAAACTTTTCTAAGTTAAATCCAAGTTTACTGACTCCTAATATTTTCAATGATTAATAGTATCAATTTAACACTATACTATAATCTATAAGTTTACTTAAATTACTCAGTTATTCTATTAATCTATTATGGTTTAATGTAGTGTCCTGTAATTCTATAACAATTAAAACTTATTCTTAAATTATAAAACCTTACCATGACTTAAATGAATTTCCTATGTCTAAATTTTTAAATTTTTTTAATGATTGACCTTTAATACTATGCTTTATCATTAATTCTTTTATAAATCGTATAGTAACTATTATATTTAAATAATGTAGCCAAAAGAAACAAAACAGCAAGCATAAATTTACTCAAATATACTCTAAAACGTAACTATAAGTGTATAAATTATATTTTATCCTAACAAGTCTACTCTAGAAATCATATAGTAGCTTTCACACTCCTGAGTAAGGAAATGCATGGCCACATGGCCTCGGGCTGAGGTAAACAGAGGCAGACAGAGTTTCGGTATGAAACAAAGGCATAGTCGCCAAGTTAATGGCTTTGGGCTGCAGACAGTTTTCGGTATTTAACAAAAAAAAGACAAGGAAATGCATAGCCTGTAACGGGACAAAACCAATCGTTTCTGCCTGGCCAAGAACAGGGCAATAAGACTATGATGGTAATTTAGTCTCTAATCTTAGCTCTAGGGGAAACTGCTTAAGAGTTGACTCACCAGTCTACCAAGAAAATAGAAGTTTGAAAAATATCTAGAAAGAAATACAACTTAGAATCATATAAGATAATTCTGCTGAGCAGCTTTCCATCAGGCTTTACTGCCACGTATGCACACTGGTCACTAATCACACGCCAATATTATAGGTATAACTGATATCCTATGTCAGAGGCGATCTTCCAGATGGGCCTTTACAGGCCTCAGCCATGTAGCTATAGATGTTGGCTCCCAACAAGTGAGAACATGTGATATTCTGATCTTTGTTTCTGTGAGAGGTCACTCAGTATTATAGACTCTAGTTCCATCCAGGTTGCCGCGAAATTCATGATTTTGTTCTTTTTTATAGCTGCGTAATATTCCATCGTGTATATGTACCACATTTTTTTTAATCCAGTCTCTTTTGGTGGGCAGCATGGTTGTTTCCAGGTTCTTGCTATTGTGAACAACGCTGCGATAAACATACGTGTGCAGGTATCGTTTTTATAGAGTGATTTGTGTTCTTCAGGGTATATTCCCAGTAGGGGGATTGCAGGGTCATATGGAGGGTCAATTTTTAGAGCTTTCAGGAATCACCACACTGCTTTCCACAGAGGTTGCACTAGCTTACACTCCCACCAACAGTGTAGAAGTGTTCCCTTTTCACCACAACCTCTCCAGCAGCTGTTATTTTTTGAGTTGTTGATAACTGCCATTCTGACTGAAGTTAGGTGGTATCTCAGTGTGGTTTTGATTTGCATCTCCCTGATGATTAGTGAGGTTGAGCATTTCTTCATGTGTTTGTTGGCTGCTCGAATGTCTTCTTTTGTGAAGTGTCTGTTCATATCTTTTGCCCATTTTATAATGGGGTTGTTTGTTTTCTTCTTTTCAGTACGTTTCAGTTCCTTGTAGATCCAGGATGTTAAGCCTTCGTCAGACCTAGAGTTGGCAAATACTTTTTCCCAGTCTGTAGGCTGTCTCCCTGCTCTCTTGATGGTTTCTTTGGCTTTGCAGAAGCTTGTCAGTTTAATAAGGTCCCATTTGTCTATCTTCTCTCTTAAGTCCTGTGGGTTTCGGGTTTTGTACAGGAATTGGATGCCAGTTCCGATTTCCATGAGAGTATTTCCTTCCTTTTCTAAGGTTCTTATGGTTTGAGGTTTTACATTTAAGTCTCTAATCCATTTGGAGTTAACCTTTGTGCATGGGGATAGATAGGGGTCCTGTTTCAATCTTCTACATGTGGTCAGTCAGTTTTCCCAGCACCATTTACTGAATAGGTTCTCCTCTTCCCATTGGTAGGTGGTGGGGGCTTTGTCAAAGATGAGTTGGTTGAGGAGTTGAGGTTTTGCTTCTGGAATCTCAATTCTGTTCCATTGATCTATATGCCTGTTCTTGTACCAATACCAAGCTGTTTTGATGATTGTAGCTTTATAGTAAAGTTTGAAGTCTGGTATTGTGGTACCACCTGCTTTTTTTTTTTGCTGAGGATTGTTCTGGCTATTCTTGGACGTTTGTGTTTCCATATGAATTCCTGTGTTGTTTTTTCTAGCTCTGAGAAGAATGTTGTTGGTAACTTAATGGGTATTGCATTGAATTTGTAGATTGCCTTAGGTAAGATGGACATCTTCACAATGTTGATTCTTCTGATCCTGAGCATGGATATTTTTCCACTTTTCGTGTCAG
>JAPVLO010004066.1:0-17941 GCA_027257055.1 Cephalopachus bancanus
TAGGGCCAGTCAACTAACCGGCTAGTAGACAGTCAACTAAGCATCTCAATAACAAGTCAAGTATCCAGCTAGGTAGCCATTCAACTAACCGTCTGACTAGCCAGTCATCGAACTGGATAGGTAGCCAGTCAACTAACCGTCGGACTAGCCAGTCGACAAACCGGCTAGGTAGCCAGTCAACTAACCAGCTGACTAGCCAGTCGATGAACCGGCTAGGTAGCCAGTCAACTAACTGGCTGATTTGCCAGTCGACGAACTGACTAGGTAGCCCATCAAGTAACCGGCTAGGTAGCCAGTCAACTAACCGGCTAGGTAGCCAATCAACTAACCAACTAGGTAGCCAGTCTACTACCCGGCTTTCTAGCCAGTCAACTAAAAGGCTAACTAGCCAGTCAACTAATAGTCTAGGTAGCCAGTCAACTAACCAGCTAAGTAGCCAGTCAACTTACCGGCTAGGTAGCCAGTCAACTCACCGGCTAACCAGCCAATCAACTGACCGGCTAGCTAGCCAGTCAACTAACCAGCTAACTCGCCAGTCAACTAACCTGTAAGGAAGCCGGTCAACCAACCAGCTAACTAGCCAATCAACTATCCGGCTAGTTAGCCAGTCAACTAAACCACTAACTAGACAGTCAACTAACCGACTAGGTATCTAGGCAACTAACCGGCTAAGTAGCCAGTCAAATAACTGACTAGATAGCAAGTCAAATAATGGCTAGATAGCCAGGCAACTAACTGGCTAGATACACAGTCAACTATCCGGCCAGGTAGCCAGTCAACTAACCAGCTAGATAGCTAGTCAATTAACCGGCTACATAGCGTGTCAACTAGCCAGCTAGTTAGCCAGTCATCTAACGGGCTAGGTAGCCCATCGGCTAAGCGGATAACTCACCAGTCAACTAACCGTCTAAGTAGTCTGTCAACTAACTGGGTAACTAGACAGTCAACTAACTGGCTGACTAGCCAGTCAATCATCATGCTAGGTAGCCAGTCATCTAACCGGCTGACTAGCCAGCCAAAGAACTGCCTGGTAGCCAGTCAACTAACCGACTGATGAGCCAATGTATGAACTGTCTATGTAGCCAATCCACTAACCATCTGACTAGGCTGTCAACGAACTGACTAGGTAGCCAATCAACTAGCCGTCTGACTAGAGAGTCGATTAACCGGCTAGGTAGCCAGTCAACTAATCAGCTGACTATTCAGTCGACGAACTGGCTAGATACACAGTCAACTAACCAGCTGACTAGTCAGTCGAAGATCCGTCTTGGTAGCCAGTCAACAAACCGGCTGACTAGCCAGTCGATGAACCGGCTAGGTCGCCAGTCAACTAACTGGCTATGTAGCCAGTCACCTAACCGGCTAGGTAGCCAATCAATTAAACGGCTATGTAGCCAGTCATCTAACCGGCTAACTAGCCAGACATCGAACTGGCTTGGTAGCCAGTCATCTAACTGGCTAACTAGCCTGTCAAATAACTGGCTAGGTAACCAATCAACTAATGGACTAACTAGCCAATGAACTGACCGGCTAGGTAGACAGTCAACTAACCAGCTAACTAGCCATTAAACTAACCGGCTAGGTAGCCAGTCAACTAAGCATCTAACTAACAAGTCAAGTAACCAACTAGGTAGCCATTCAACTAACCGTCTGACCAGCCAGTCATCGAACTGGATAGGTAGCCAGTCAACTAACCGTCTGACTAGCCCGTTGACAAACCAGCTAAGTAGGCAATCAACTAACCGGCTGACTAGCCAGTAGACGAACCAGCTAGGTAGCCAGTCAACTAACTGGCTGATTTGCCAGTCAACGAACCGACTTGGTAGCCCATCAAGTAACCGGCTAGGTAGCCAGTCAACTAACTGGCTAGGTAGCCAATCGACTACCCAGCTAGGTAGCCAGTCTATTACCCAGCTATCTAGGCAGTCAACTAATCGGCTAGGTAACCAGTCAACTAAAAGTCTAACTAGCCAGTCAACTAAAAGTCTAGGTAGCCAGTCAACTAACCAGTTAAGTAGCCAGTCAACTGACCAGCTAGGTAGCCAGGCAACTCACCGGCTAACCAGCCAATCAACTGACCAGTTAGGTAGCCAGTTAACTAACTGGCTAACTCGCCAGTCAACTAACCTGTAAGGAAGCCAGTCAACTAACCAGCTAACTAGCCAGTCAACTATCTGGCTAAGTAGCCAGTCAACTAAACCGCTAACTAGACAGTCAACTAATCGACTAGGTATCCAGGCAACTAACCAGCTAAGTAGCCAGTCAAATAACCGGCTAGGTAGCCAGTCAAATAACGGCTAGATAGCCAGGCAACTAACTGGCTAGACAGCCAGTCAACTAACCAGCTAGGTAGCCAGTAAACTATCTGGCTAATTCACCAGTCCACTACCGGCTAGATAGCCAGTCAACTAACTGGCTAGATACACAGTCAACTAACCGGCCAGGTAGCCAGTCAACAAACCAGCTAGATAGCCAGTCAACTAACTGGCTAGATAGTGTGTCAACTAACCAGCTAGTTAGCCAGTCAACTAACGGTCTAGGTAGACAGTCAACTAAAAGGCAAGGTAGCCAGTCATCTAACGGGCTAGGTAGCCAGTTGACTAAGCAGATAACTCACCAGTCAACTAACCGGCTAAGTAGTCTGTCAACTAACTGGGTAACTAGCCAGTCAACTAACCGGCTTGGTAGCCAGTCAACTAACTGGCTGACTAGCCAGTCAATCATCATGCTAGGTAGCCAGTCATCTAACCGGCTGACTAGCCAGCCAAAGAACTGCCTGGTAGCCAGTCAACTAACCGGCTAGATGGACGGTCAACTAACCAGCTAGATAGCCAGTCAGCTAACCGTCTAACTAGCCAGTCATATAAATGACTAGATAGCCTGTCAATTAACGGGCTTGATAGTCAGTCAACTAACCGGGTAGATGGCAGTCAACAAACCCCCTGGATAGCCCGTCAACTAACCGGCTAGATAGCCACTCAACTAACCGGCTTGATAGACAGTCAACTAACTGGCTAACTAGCCAGTCAACTAACCAGCTAACTAACCAGTCAACTAACCGCCTAGGTAGTCAGTCAACCAACCGGCTAGATAGCCATTCTAACAACCGGCAAGTTAGGTAGACAACTAACCAGCTACCTAGCCAGTCAACTAACCAAATAGAGAGTCAGTCAACTAACCGGCTTGATAGGAAGTCAACAAGTCGTCTTACTAACCAGTCAACTAACAGGCTAACTAGGCAGTCAACTAACCGGCTAACTAACAAGTCAATTAACCGGCTAAATAGCCAGTCAATTAACCAACTAACTAGCCAGTCATATAACCGGCTAACTAGCCAGATATCAAACTGGCTAGGTAGACAGTCAACTAACTGGCTAACTAGCCTGTCAAATAACTGGCTAGGTAGCCTGTCAACTAACGGTCTAACTAGCCAGTCAACTGACCGGCTAGGTAGACAGTCAACTAACCAACTAACTAGCCATTAAACTAACTGGCTAGGTAGCCAGACAACTAACCAGCTTGGTAGACAGTCAACTAACCATCTAACTAACAATCAAGTAACAAGCTAGGTAGCCAGTCAACTAACAGGCTAATTAAGCAGTCAAATAACAGGCTACATAGCCAGTCAACTAACTGGGTAACTCTCCAGTCATATAACCGAATAACTAATCAGTCAACTAACCGGCTATATAGACAGTCACCTAACTGGCTAGATAGCCAGTCAACTAGACGGCTAGATAGCCAGTCAACTAACCAGCTAGATAGCCAGTCAACTAACCAGCTAGGTAGCCAGGCAACTAACTGGCTAGAAAGCCAGTCAACTAACTGACTAGAAAGGCAGTCAACTAACCGGCTAGGTAGCCACTCAACTAACCTAGTATATAGCCAGTAAACTAACCGGATAATAGGCAGTCAACTAACTGGCTAGATAGCCAGTCAACTAACAGGCTGGATAGTCAGTCAACTAACCGGCTAGATAGCCAGTCGACTAACCGGCTATGTAGCCAGTCAAATAACCGGCTAGATATCCAGTCAACTAACCGACTATGTAGCCAGTTGACTAACTGGCTAGGTAGTCAGTCGACTCACTGGCTAGGTAGCCAGTCAACTAACAGGCTAGGTAGCCATTCGACTAACCAGCTAGGTAGCCAGTCGACTAATCAGCTGACTAGCCAGTCAACTAACCGACTGACTAGCCAGTCGAATAACCAGCTGACTAGCACATAGACTAACCGGTTATGTAGCCCCTCGACTAACCGGCTGACAAGCTATTCGACTAACAGGCTAGATAGCCAGTTGATTAACCGACTGGTTGACTAGCCAGTCGACTAACTGGCTAGGTAGTTAGTCGACTAAGTGGCTGACTAGCCAGTCGACTAACCAGCTACGTAGCCAGTCATCTAACCGGCTGACTAGACAGTCGACTAATCAGCTTGGTAGCCAGTCGATGAACCATTTAGGTAACCAGTCACTAACCGGCTAGGTACCCAGTCGACAAACCAGCTAGGTAGCCAGTGGATTAACCAGCTGAAAAGGCCGTCGACGAACCGGCTATGTAGCCAGTCAACTAACCAGCTTACTAGCCAGTCAAAGAACCAGCTAGGTAGCCAGGAAGCTAACCTGCTGACTAGCCAGTCGATGAACTGGCTAGGTATCCAGTCAACTAACCATCTGACTAGCCATTCGATGAAATGGCTGGTAGTCAGTCAACTAACCGGCTGACTAGCCAGTCGACAAACAGGCTAGGTAGCCATTCAACTAACCGTCTGACTAGCCAGGTATCGAACCAGATATGTAGCCAGTCAACTAACCATCTGACTAGCCAGTGGACAAACTGGCTAGGTAGCCGGTCAACTAACCGGCTGACTATCTAGCCAGTAAACAAATCGGATAGGTAACCAGTCAACTAAAAGGCTAACTAGCCAGTCAATTACAAGTCTAGGTAGCCAGTCAACTAACTGGCTAACTAGCCAGTCAAATGACCAGCTAGGTAGCCAGTCAACTAACCGGCTAACCAGCCAGTCAACTGACCGGCTAGGTAGCCAGTCAACTAACTGGCTAACTACACAGTCAACTAAGCGTCTAGGTAGCCAGTCAACTAACCAGCTAGGTAGCCAGTCAGCTAACCGGCTAACTCGCCATTCAACTAACCTGTAAGTAAGTCAGTCAACTAACCGGCTAACTAGCTAGTCAACTATCTGGCTAGGTAGCCAGTCAACTAAACCGCTAACTAGACAGTCAACTAACCGACTATGTATCCAGGCAACTAATTGGCTAGGTAGCCAGTCAAATAACGAGCTAGATAGCCAGTCAAATAACGGCTAGGTAGCCAGGCAACTAACCGGGTAATTAGTCAGTCAACTAACCAGCAATGTAACCAGTAAACTAAACAGCTTACTAGCCAGTCAACTAACCGGCTAGGTAACCAACCAACTAACTGGATAACTAACCAGTCAACTAAACGGCTAGGTAGCCAGTCAACCAACCAGCTAACTAGTCAGTCAACTAACTGACTAGGAACACAGTCAACTAACCGGCTATGTAGCCAGACTACTAATCAGCTACATATCCAGTCAATAACCGGCTAACTGGCAAGTCAACTGAATGGCTAGGTAGCCAGTCAACGAACTGGCAAACTAGCCAGTCAACAAACCGGCTAGGTAGCCAGTTAACCAACCAGCTAGGTAGCCAGTCAACTAAGGGTCTATGTAGCCAGTCAACGAACCATCTAGATAGCAAGTCTACTAATCGTCTAGGTAGCCAGGTCAATGAACCGACTAGGTAGTCAGTCAACTAACTGGCTACCTAGCCAGTCAACTAATGGGCTAGGTAGCAAGTCAACTAACCATCTATATAGCCAGTCAACTATCCGGCTAACTAGCCAGTCAACTAAATGTCTAGGTAGACAGTCAACTAACCTGCTAGCTAGACAGTCAACTAACCGGCTAGGTAGCCAGACAACTAGCCAGCTAGATGGCCAGTCAACTAACCGGCTATATAGCCAGTCAACTAACCGGCGAGGAAGCAAGTCAACTGACTGCATAACTAACAAGTCCACTAACCGTCTAGAAAGCCAGTCAACTAACCGTCTACTAACCAGTCAACTAACCGGCTACATAGCCAGTCCACTAACCAGCTCACTAACCAGTCTAATAACCGTATAACTAACTAGTCAACTAACCATCTAGATAGCCAATCAACTAACCAACTAAGTAGCCAGTCAAATAACTGTCTAACTAGACAGTTCAGGAATCAGCTAGGTAGCCAGTCAACTAACCACCTGAGTAGCCAGTGGAAAAACTGCTTAGGTAGCCAATCAACAAACCAGCTGACTAGCCAGTCGACGAAACACCTAGGTAGACCGTCAACTAATCGGCTGACTAGCCAGTCGATGAACCAGCAAGGTAGCCAGTCACCTAACAGACTGACTAGTCAGTCGACGAACTGGCTGGGTAGACAGTCAACTAACCGACTGACTAACCAGTGGATGCACTGGCTAAATAGCCAGACACCTAACCGGCTGACTAGCCAGTCAACGAACTGGCTAGGTAGCCAGGCAACTAATGGGCAGACTAGCCAATCGACGAACCTGCTAGGTAACCAGTCAACTTATGGGCTAGGTGTCCAGTCAACTAACTGCCTAGGTATCCAGTCAACTACCCAGCTAACTAGTCAGTCAACTAACCGGCTAGGTTGCCAGTCAATGAAACGGCTAGGTAGCCAGTCAACTAACCAGCTACCTAACTAGTCATCTAACGGGCTAGGTAGACAAGAAACTAACCAGCTAGGTAGACAGTCAACTAACCAGCTAACAAGTCAGTCAACTAACCAGCTAGGTAGCCTGTCAATTAACCAGCTATCTTGCCAGTCAACTAACCAGCTAGGTAGCCAGTCAACTAACTGGCTAACCAGCAAGTCAACTAACCGGCTAGGTTGGCAGTCAACTAACCGACTAACTAGCCAGTCAACTAACCGGATAGGTAGCCAGTCAACTACCCGGCTAGTTAGCCAGTCAACTAAGCGGCTAACTAGCCAGTCAACTAACAGGCTAGGTAACCAGTCAACTAACCGTCTAACTAGACAGTCAACTAACCAGCTAGGTAGCCACTCAAATAACTGGGTAGCTAGCCAGTCTACCAACAGGCAATGTAACCAGTAAACTAACTGGCTAACTCACCAGTCAACAAACCGACTAGGTAGCAGTCAACCTACCGGCTAACTAGCCAGTCAACTAACCGACTAGATAGCCAGTCAACTAACCGGCTAGATAGCCAGTCAACTAAACGGCTGGACAGCCAGACAGTTAACCGTCTAATTAGCCAGTCATATAAATGGCTAGATAGCCTGTCAATTAACTGGCATGATAGTCAGTCAACTAACCAGCTAGATGGTCAGTCAACAACCCCCTGGATAGCCAGTCAACCAGCCGGCTAGATAGTCACTCAACTAACCAGCTTGATAGACAGTCAACTAACGGGGTAACTAGCCAGTGAACTAACCAGCTAACTAACCAGTCAACTAACCGCCTAGATAGCCAGTCAACCAACTTGCTAGATAGCCATTCTAATAACCAGCAAGTTAGACAGTCAACTAACCAGCTACCTAGCCAATCAACTAACCAGCTAGAGAGTCAGTCAACTAACCGACTTGATAGGCAGTCAACAAATCGTCTAACTAACCAGTCAACTAACGGGCTAACTAGGCAGTCAACTAACCGGCTAACTAATCAGTCAACTAACCGGCTAAACAGCCAGTCATCTAAACAGCTAACTAGCCAGTCATCTAATCAGCTAACTAGGCAGACATCGAACCGGCTAGGTAGCCAGTCAACTAACCGGCTAACTAGCCTGTCAAATAACTGGCTAGGTAACCTGTCAACTAATGGGATAACCAGACAGTCAACTGACCGGCTAGGTAGACAGTCAACTAACCAGTTAACTAGCCATTAAACTAACCGACTAGGTAGCCAATCAACTAACCGGCTAGGTAGACAGTCAACTAAGCATCTAACTAACAAGTCAAGTAACCAGCTAGGTGTCCATTCAACCAACCGTAAGACTAGCCAGTCATCGAACTGGATAGGTAGCCAGTCAACTAACCATCTGACTAGCCAGTCGAAAAACTGGTTAGGTAGCCAGTCAACTAACCTGCTGACTAACCAGTCGATGAACCGGCTAGGTAGCCAGTCAACTAACTGGCTGATTTGCCAGTCGACGAACTGACTAGGTAGCCCATCAAGTAACCGGCTAGGTAGCCAGTCAACTAACCGGCTAGGTAGACAATCAACTAGCCAGCCAGGTAGCCAGTCTACTACCCGTCTATCTAGCTAGTCAACTAATCAGATAGGTAACCAGTCAACTAAAAGTCTAACTAGTCAGTCAACTAAAAGTCTAGGTAGGCAGTCAACTAACCAGCTAAGTAGCCAGTCAACTCACCGGCTAGGTAGCCAGTCAACTCACCGGCTAACCAGCCAATCAACTGACCGGCTAGGTAGCCAGTCAACTAACCAGCTAACTCGCCAGTCAACTAACCTGTAAGGAAGCCAGTCAACTAACCGGCTAACTAGCCAGTCAACTATCCGGCTAGGTAGCCAGTCAACTAAACTGCTCACTGGACATTCAACTAATCGACTAGGTATCCAGGCAACTAACCGGTTAAGTAGCCAGTCAAATAACCGGCTAGATAGCCAGTCAAATAACGTCTAGATAGCCAGGAAACTAACTGGCTAGACAGCCAGTCAACTAACCGGCTAGGTAGCCAGTAAACTATCTGGCTAACTCACCAGTCCACTACTGGCTAGATAGCCAGTCAACTAACCAGCTAGATACACAGTCAACTAACCAGTTAGATAGTGTGTCAACTAACCAGCTAGTTAGCCAGTCAACTAACTGTCTAGGTAGACAGTCAACTAAACGGCAAGGTAGCCAGTCATCTAACGGGCTAGGTAGCCAGTCAACTAACCGGATAACTAGCCAGTCAACTAACCAGCTAAGTAGCCTGTCAACTAACTGGGTAACTAGCCAGTCAACTAACCGCCTGGTAGCCAGTCAACTAACCGGCTGACTAGCCAGTCTATGAACTGTCTATGTAGCCAGTCCACTAACCATCTGACAAGGCTTTCGATGAACCGGCTAGGTAGCCAGTAAACTGGCCGTCTGAATAGAGGAGTCGATGAACCAGCTAGGTAGCCAGTCAACTAACCTGCTGACTAGTCAGTCGAAGATCCGTCTTGGTAGCCAGTCAACAAAACAGCTGACTAGCCAGTCGACGAACCGGCTAGGTCGCCAGTCAACTAACCGGCTATGTAGCCAGTCAATCTTCCGACTAGGTGCCAATCAAATAAACGGCTAGGTAGCCAGTCAAATAACTGGCGAACTAGCCAGTTATCTAATCGGCTAGGTAGTCACTCAACTAACTGGGTAACTAGCCAGTCAACTAACCGGCAATGTAACCAGTCAACTAACCGGCTAACTAGATAGTCAACTAACCAGCTAGGTAACCAGTGAACTAACCGGCTAACTAGCCAGTCAACTAACCGGCAATGTAACCAGTCAACTAACCGCTAACTCACCAGTCAACAAACCGACTTGGTAGCCAGTCAACTAACCGTATAACTAGCCAGTCAACTAACTGGCTAGATAGCCAGTCAACTAACCGGCTAGATAGCCAGTCAACTAACCGGCTAGATAGCCAGTCAGCTAACCGTCTAACTAGCCAGTCATATAAATGGCTAGATAGCCTGTCAATTAACTGGCTTGATAGTCAGTTAACCAACCAGCTAGATGGGCAGTTAACAAACCCCCTGAATAGCCAGTCAACTAACCGGCTAGATAGCCACTCAACTAACCAGCTTGATAGACAATCAACTAACTGGCTAACTAGCCTGTCAACTAACCAGCTATCTAACCAGTCAACTAACTGCCTAGGTAGTCAGTCAACCAACCGGCTAGATAGCCATTCTAATATCCGTCAAGTTAGCTAGTCAACTAACCAGCTACCTAGCCAATCAACTAACCAGCTGGAGAGTCAGTCAACTAACCGGCTTGATAGGAAGTCAACAAACCGTCTAACTAACCAGTCAACTAACAGGCTAACTAGGCAGTCAACTAACCAGCTAACTAACCATTCAATTAACCGGCTAAATAGCCAGTCACTTAACCAGCTAACTAGCCAGTCATCTAACCAGCTAACTAGCCAGACATCGAACCAGCTAGGTAGCCAGTCAACTAACCAGCTAACTAGCCTGTCAAATAACTGGCTAGGTAGCCTGTCAACTCTTGGGCTAACTTGCCAGTCAACTGACTGGCTAGGTAGACAGTCAACTAACCAACTAACTAGCCATTAAAATAACTGGCTAGCTAGCCAGTCAACTAACCGTCTAGGTATACAGTCAACTAACCATCTAACTAACAAGTCAAGTAACCAGCTAGGTAGCCTGTCACATAACAGGATAATTAACCAGTCAATTAACAGTCTACATAGCCAGTCAACTAACTGGGTAATTCTCCCGTCAAATAACCAAATAACTAATCAGTCAACTAAGCGGCTATATAGACAGTCACCTAACTGGCTAGATAGCCAGTCAACTACACAGCTAGATAGCCAGTCAACTAACCAGCTAGATAGCCAGTCAACTATCCAGCTAGGTAGCCAGTCATCTAACCGGCTAACTAGTCTGTCAAATAACTGGCTAGGTAACCTGTCAACTAATGGGCTAACCAGCCAGTCAACTGACGGCTAGGTAGACAGTCAACTAACCAGCTAACTAGCCATTAAACTAACCGACTAGGTAGCCAGTCAACTAACCAGCTTGGTAGACAGTCAACTAAGCATCTAACTAACAAGTCAAATAACCAGCTAGGTAGCCTGTCACCTAATAGGATAATTAACCAGTCAATTAACAGTCTACATAGCCAGTCAACTAACCAGGTAATTCTCACGTCAAATAACCAAATAACTAATCAGTCAACTAAGCGGCTAGATAGACAGTCACCTAACAGGCTAGATAGACAATCAACTACGCAGCTAGATAGCCAGTCAACTAACCAGCTAGGTAGCCAGTCAACTAACTGGCTAGAAAGCCAATCAACTAACCAGCTAGGTAGGCAGTCAACTAACCAACTATATAGCCAGTCAACTAACCGGATAATAGGCAGTCAACTAACTGGCTAGATAGCCAGTCAACTAACAGGCTGGATAGGCAGTCGACTAAACAGCTAGATAGCCAGTCGACTAACTGGCTAGGTAGCCAGTCGACTAACAGGCTAGGTAGCCATTTGACTAACCAGCTAGGTAGCCAGTCGACTAATCAGCTGACTAGCCAGTCAACTAACCGACTGACTAGCCAGTCGAATAACCAGCAGACTAGCACATAGACTAACTGGTTACATAGCCCCTCGACTAACCGGCTGACTAGCTATTCAACTAACCGGCTAGATAACCAGTTGATTAACTGGCTGGCTGACTAACCAGTCAACTAACCGGCGAGGTAATTAGTCGACTAAGTGGCTGACTAGCCAGTCAACTAACCGGCTACGTAGCCAGTCAACTAACTGGCTGACTAGACAGTCGACTAACCAGCTAGGTAGCCAGTTGACGAACCGTTTAGGTAACGAGTCGACTAACCGGCTAGGTACCCAGTCGATGAACCGGCTTGGTAGCCAGTGGATTAACCAGCTGAATAGGCCATCGACAAACCGGCTATATAGCCAGTCAACTAACCAGTTTACTAGGCAGTCGAAGAACCAGTTACGTAGCCAGGCAGCTAACCCACTGACTAGCCAGTCGATGAACTGGCTAGGTAGCCAGTCAACTAACCATCTGACTAGCCATTCGATGAAATGGCTGGTAGCCAGTCAACTAACCGGCTGATTAGCCAGTCGACGAAAAGCTAGGTTGTCATTCAACTAACCGTCTGACTAGCCAGGTATCAAACCGGATATGTAGCCAGTCAACTAACCGTCTGACTAACCAGTTGACAAACTGGCTAGGTAGCCAGTCAACTAACCTGCTGACTAGCCAGTTGACGAACCGGCTAGGTAGCCAGTCAACTAACCGGCTGACTTGTCAGTCGACGAACCAGCTAGGGAGCCACTCAAGTATCCGGCTAGGTAGCCACTCAACTAACCGGCTAGGTAGTCAATCCACTAACCAGCTAGGTAGTCAGTCAACTATCCAGCTATCTAGCCAGTCAACTAATCGGATAAGTAACCAGTCAACTAGAAGGCTAACTAGCCAGTCAACTAAAAGTCTATGTAGCCAGTCAACTAACCGGCTAATTAGCCAGTCAAATGATCAGTTAGGTAGCCAGTAAACTAACCGGCTAACCAGTCAGTCAACTGACTGGCTTGTAGCCTGTCAACTAACCGGCTAACTACACAGTCAACTAAGCGCCTAGGTAGCCAGTCAACTAACCGGCTAACTAGCCAGTTAACTAATGGGCTAAGTACCCAGTCAACTAACTGGCTAACTCGCCAGTCAACTAACCTGTAAGTAATCCAGTCAACTAACCGGCTAACTAGCCAGTCAACTATCCGGCTAGGTAGCCAGTCAACTAATCCGCTAACTAGACTGTCAACTAACCGACTAGGTATCCAGGCAACTAACCGGCTAGGTAGCCAGTCAAATAACCAGGCTAGATAGCCAGTCAAGTAACGGTTAGGTAGCCAGGCAACTAACCGGATAGACAGCTAGTCAACTAACCGGCCAGGTAGCCAGTAAACTAACTGGCTAACTCACCAGTCCACTACCGGCTAGGTAGCCAGTCAACTAACTGGGCTAGATACACAGTCAACTAACTGGACAGATATCCAGTCAACTAACTGTCGACTAACTGGCTAGGTAGCCAGTCGACTAACAGGCTAGGTAGCCATTTGACTAACCAGCTAGGTAGCCAGTCGACTAATCAGCTGACTAGCCAGTCAACTAACCGACTGACTAGCCAGTCGAATAACCAGCAGACTAGCACATAGACTAACTGGTTACATAGCCCCTCGACTAACCGGCTGACTAGCTATTCAACTAACCGGCTAGATAACCAGTTGATTAACTGGCTGGCTGACTAACCAGTCAACTAACCGGCTAGATAGCCAGTCAACTAACCGGCTAGATAGTGTGTCAACTCACCCATCTAGGTAGCCAGTCAACTAACAGGCTAGATAGCCAGTCAACTAAACTGCTAAGTAGCCTGTCAACTAACTGGGTAACTAGTCAGTCAAATAACCAGCTTGGTAGCCAATGAACTAACCAGCTGACTAGCCAGTCAATGATCATGCTAGGTAGCGAGTCAACTAACCAGCTGACTAGCCAGCCGAAGAACTGTCTGGTTGCCAGTCAACTAACAGGCTGACTAGTCAGTCTATGAACTGTCTATGTAGCCAGTCCACTAACCGTCTGACTAGGCTGTCGATGAACAAGCTAGGAAGCCAGTCAACTAGCCGTCTGACTAGAAAGTTGACGAACTGTCTAGGTAGCCAGTCAACTAACCAGCTGACTATCCAGACGATGAACCGTCTAGGTACCCAGTCAACTAACCGGCTGACTATACAGTCGATGATCCGGCTTGGTAGCCAGTCAACAAACTGGCAGACTAGCCAGACGACAAACTGGCTAGGTACCCAGTCAACTAACCGGCTGACATTCAGTCGACGAACCGGCTAGGTAGCCAGTCAACTAACCGGTTAGTTAGCCAGTCAACTAACAGGCTAGGTAGCCAATCAAATAACTGTCTAGGTAGCAAGTCAAATAACCGGCTAACTAGCTAGTCAACTAATCGGCTAGGTAGCCACTCAACTAACCAGGTAACTAGTCAGTCAACTAACCGGCAATGTAACCAGTCAACTAACCAGCTAACTAGCCAGTCAAACAACCGGCTAGGTAACCAGTCAACTAACCGTCTAACTAGACAATGAACTAACCAGCTAGGTAGCCACACAAATAACCGGGTACCTACCCAGTCAACAAACAGGCAACGTAACCAGTCAACTAACCGTCTAACTCGCCAGTCAAAAAACCGACTAGGTAGCCAGTCAACTAACCGGTTAACTAGCCAGTCAACTAACCGGCTAGATAGCCAGTCAACTAAACGGCTAGGTAGCCAGTCAAGTAAACGGCTAGATAGCCAGTCAGCTAACCATCTAACTAGCCAGTCATATAAATGGCTAGATAACCAGTCAATTAACTGGCTTGATAGTCAGTCAACTAACTGGTTAGATGGACAGTCAACAAACCCCCTGGTAGCCAGTCAACTAACCAGCTAGATAGCCACATATCTAACCTGCTTGATAGACAGTCAACTAACCGGCTTACTAGCCAGTCAACTAACAAGCTAACTAACCAGTCAACTAGCCGGCTTACTAGTCAGTCAACCAACCGGCTAGATAGCCATTCTAATAACCGGCAAGTTAGGCAGTCAACTAACCAGCTACCTAGCCAGTCAACTAACCAGCTAGAGCATCAGTCAACTAACCGGCTTGATAGGCAGTCAACAAACAGGCTAACTAACCAGTCAACTAACTGACTAAATAGCCAGTCAATTAACTAGCTAACTAGCCAGTCATCTAACCAGCTAACTAGCCAGTCATCTAACCGGCTAACTAGCCAGACATCCAACTGGCTACGTAGCCAGTCAACTAAACGGCTAGATAGCCAGTCAACTAACCGACTAGATAGCCAGTCAAGTAAATGGCTAGAAAGCCAGTCAGCTAACCGGGTAACTAGTCAGTCAACTAACCTTCCAAGTAGACAGTCAGCTAACCAGCTAGAAAGCCAGTCAACCAACCGGCTAGATAGCCAGCCAACTAACCGGCCTGATAGCCAATCAACTAACCGGCTAGATAGGCATTTGACTTACTGGCTAGATCGCCAGTCAACTAACTGGCTAGGCAGCCAGTGGACTATTAAGCTAGATTGCCAGCCGACGAGCCAACTAGGTAGCCAGTTGACTAACCGGCTAGGTAGTCCGTCGACTAAACAGCTAGGTAGCCAGTCGACTAAACAGCTAGGTAGCCAGTCGACTAACCAGCTAGGTAGCTAGTCAACTAACTGGCTGACTAGGAAGTCGACTAACTGACTGATTAGCCTGTTGAATACCCAGCAGACTAGCACTTTGACTAAGCAGATATGTAGCCCATCGACTAACCGGCTGACAAACTATTCGATTAACTGGCTAGGTAGCCAGTTGACTAACCGGCTGACTAGCCAGTCGACTAACCAGCTAGGTAGCCAGTCGAGTATTCGGCTGACTAGACAGTCGACTAACCATCTAAGTAGCCAGTCAACAACTGTCTAGGTAACCAGTCGACTATCCGGCTAGGTAGCCAGTTGATGAACCGGCGAGGTAGCCAGTCGACTAACCTGCTGAATAGGCAGTCGACGAAATGGCTAGGTAGCCAGTCAACTAAACAGCTGACTAGCCAGTCGACGAACTGACTAGCTAGCCAGTCAACTAACTGGCTGACTAGCCAGTCGACGAACCGGCAAGGTAGCCAGTCAACTAACCGACTGACTAGCCAGTTGATGAACTGGCTAAGTAGCCAGTCAACTAACCAGTTGACTAGCCAGTCGAATAACCAGCTAGGTAGCCAGGCAACTAACCGGCTGACTAGCCTGTCAATTAACCATCTAACTAACCGTCAATTAACTGGCCAGATAGCCAGTCAACTAAACAGCTAGATAAGAAGTCAACTAACCAGCTAGATAGCCAGTCAAATAACCGGATAAGTAGTCAGTCAACTTAAAGGCTAACTAACCAGTCAACTAACTGGCTAGGTAGCCACTCAACTAACCGTCTATGTAGCGGGTCAACTAACCAGCTAACTAGACAGTCAACTAACCGGCAATGTAGCCAGTCAAATAACTGGCTAATTAGCCAGTCAACTAACCGGCTAACTAGCCAGTCAACTAACCGGCTAGGTAGCCATTCAAATAATCGGTTAAATAGCCAGTCAACTAAACTGCTAGGTAGTCAGTCAACTAACAGTCTGGTTAGCAAGTCAAATAACTGGCTAACTAGCCAGTCAACTAAACGGTTAACTAGGCAGTCAACTAACCGGCTAGGTAGACTGTCAACTAACAGGATAACAGCCCAGTCAACTAACCGGCTAACTAACTAGTCAATTAACCGGCTTGTAGCCAGTCAATGAACCGGCCAGGTAGCCAATCAACTAACTGGCTAGATAGGCAGTCATCTAACTGGCTAATTAACCAGTCAACTAACCGGCTAACTAGGCAGTCACCTAGCCAGCTAACTAACAAGTCAACTAACAAGCTAACTAGCCAGTCAACTAACCGGCTAGGTAGCCAGTTAATGAACCGGCTAACTCGCCAGTCAACTAACCAGCTAACTAACTAGTCAACTAACCAGCTAACTTGCCAGTCAATGAACCGTCTAACTAGCCAGGCAACTAACCAGGTAACTAGCCACTCAACAAACTGGCTAGGTAGCCAGTCAACTAACTGGCTAACTAGCCAGTCAATTAACGGGCTAGGTAGCCAGTCAACTAACCAGCTCAATAGCCAGTCAACTTACCATCTAAATAGCCAGCCAACTATCCATCTAGGTAGACAGTCAACTAACCGGCTAACTAGCCAGTCAACTAACCAGCTAACTAGGCAGTCAACTAACTGGCTAGGTTGCCTGTCAGCTAACAGGAGAACTGCCCAGTCAACTAACCGGGCTAACTAATTAGTCAATTAACCGGCTTGTAGCCAGTCAATGAAATGGCTAAGTAGCCAGTCAACTAACTGACTATATATGCAGTCAACTATCCAGCTAACTACTCAGTCAGCTAACCGGCTAGATAGCCTGTCAACTAACTGGCTAGATAGTCAAATAACTATCTAACTAACCAGTCAACTAACCGTCTATATATGCAGTCAACTAACCGGCTAGGTAGCCAGTCAACTAAGTGGCTAGGTAGCCAGTCAACAAACCAGGTGGGAAGTCAGTCAACTAACCAGCTAGGTTGCCAGTCAACGAGCCAGCTAGATAGCCAGTCAACTAAATGGCGAACTAGCCAGTCAACTAACGGGCTAGGTAACCAGCCAACCAACCGGCTATGTAGTCAGTCAACTAACTGGCTAACTAAACAGTCAACTAATCGGCAAGGTAGCCAGCCAAATAACCGGCTAAGTAGCCAGTCAACTAACCGTCTATGTAGCCAGTCAACTAACCAGATAAATAGCCTGTAAACTAACCGTCTAGGTAGCCAGTCAACTAAGCGGCTAGGTAGCCAGTCAACTAACAGGCTAACTAACCAGTCAACTAACCGGTAACTAGGAAATCTACTAACTGGCTAACTAGCCTGCCAACTAACTGGCTGGGTAGCCAGTCAACTAACTGGCTGGGTAGCCAGTCAACTAACCGGCTAGGTAGCCAGCCATCTATCTGGCTAATTAGCCAGTCAACTAACCAGTTAAGTGGCCAACTAACTGGCAAACAAGACAGTCAATTAACCGGCTAGGTAGCAATTCAACTAACAGGTTAACTAGCCAGTCAAATAACTGGCTCGAATGCCAGTCAACTAACTGGCTAGAAAGCCAGTCAACTAACTGGCTAGATAGGCAGTCAACTAACCGGCTAGATAGCCAGTCAACTAACCGCCTATCTAGCCAGTTAAGTAACCTGCTAGATAGTCAACTAACCGCCTAGATAGCCAGTCAACCAACCAGCTAACTAGCCATACAAATAAACAACTCGATAGCCAGTCAACTAACCAGCTAACTAACCAGTCAAGTAACTGGCTAGGTAGCCAGTCTACTAACTGGCTAGATAGGCAGCCAATTCACCGGCTAACTATACAGTCTACTAACCAGATAGATAGCCAGTCAACTAACCAGCTAGATAGGCAGTCAACTAACCAGAAAGATAGGCAGTCAACTAACCGGCTAACTAACCAGGCAACTAACCGGCTAACTAGGCAGTCAAATAGCGTGCTAACTA
>JAPVLO010004067.1:0-17414 GCA_027257055.1 Cephalopachus bancanus
CTAGCTGGTGAGCTAACTAGTGGGCTTCCTTGCTTTCCATCAGGTCAGACAACTAGTAGCTGCTCGCCTGCCCACGGTCAGCAAACTATTTCTCCATGCCAGCCAACAGGTCAAGTAACTTGTTGTCTCAGTCCAGGCCAAGAGATCTGCTAACTAGTTGGCTTGCTTCCAGCCAACTATTAAGTCAGCTCACTTGTGGGTCACCAGCTGGCCGATTAGTCATGGCACTGCATGGGTCGGTTCACTCGCCAGCATACTAGTTAATTCGCTGAACATCGGCTCTCTCACCAGCCAACTAGTTAAGTGAGCTCACCTGTCTGCTCACTCGCCGGCCGACAAGTTAATTCAGCTTAACTTTCAGCATACTAGCGGGCCCCTTAGTTAAGTCAGCTAACCAATCGTTAGGTGAGCTAAATAGATGGCCCACTAGTTAGGTAAGCTAACTAGTCAGTGACTAGTCACCAACTAATTAGGTAGGAAACTACCCAGCCAAATACTTACCCAACTAACTATGGGGCCAACTCGTCAGACAGCTATTTAAGCAAGCTAAATATCACCGATTAGTTGGCCAACTTTTTAAGCCAGCTAACGAGTGGCCGAGAGTCAGCCAACGTGTTAAAGCAGCTAGCTAGTAGGCCGACCCATCAGTCAACAGATTAAGTCACCTAGCTAACTCAGTTAACCAACTAGATAATTTAGCTAGTTAACTCGTTTAATAACTAGTTTAAAAAAGTTAGCTAACTCTTAACAACTCGTTAATTCAGCTAGCTATCTCGTTAGCCAAGTAGTTAAGTTAGCTAGCTAAAAGAGCTAGCTAACTAGCTAGCTAGCTAAGTAAGCTAGTTAAGTCTTCTAGCTCACTGGGTTTCCTAATTATAAATCAGCTACTTAAGTCTGCTACCTAAATAGTTGGCTAATTAATTAAGTCAGCTCCTTATTCAGCTAGTTAAATAGTTAGCAAACTATTTAATTTACGTAGTTAAGTCACTGCTAACTAGTTAAGTCAGCATTAAGTCAGCTAACTAAGTAGTTAATCAACTAGCTAAGTCATCTAGTTAAGTCAGTTTCTAATTTTGTCAGCTGGTTAAGACAACTAGTTTAAATAGTTAGCTAAAGGTTTAAGTCAGCAGGTGCGTCAGGTAGTTACTAGTTAACTAAGGGTAATTCAGCTGGGTTTAGTCAACTAGCTAGCTAGTTAGCAAACGGGTTGAGTCAGCTTGTTGAATAGGCTAGCTAGCTAGCTAGCTAACGAGTTAAGTCAGCTGGGTGGTCACAAGCTAGCTAGATAGCTAGCTTGTTAGCTAATGAGTTAAGTCAGCTGAAAGAGTCAGCTAGCCTGTTTTAGCTAACGAGATAAGTCAGATGATTAAGTCACCTAGCTTACACGTTAGATAATTAAGCTAACTAGTTATCTAGCTGGTTAAGTCAGCTAGCTAGCAAGGCACTTACTATTTATGTCAGCTTCTTAGCTAGGTAGCTATCTATTAACTAACTATTTAAGGCAGATGACTAACTAAGTACTAGCTAGTTAGCTACTATTTAAGTCAGCTGGTTTGCTAGGTAGCTGCTAGTTAAGTCAGCTACTTAAGTCAGCTGGCAAGCTAGGTAGCGGGTAGCTAAGTAAGTTGGCTACCATCTGGCTAGCTGGTTAATTCAGCTAGTTAAACAGCTGGCTAGCCAACTGACTAGATAGGTTGCTAGCTAGTTAAGTCAGTTTTATTGCTACCTGGGTTTGCTAGTGATGTCAGCTAATTAAGTCAGCTGGCTAGCCAACTGGCTGGGTTTTTAGTCTGGTATTTAGTCAGCTGTTAGCCAGCTGGGTAGGTAGGTAGCTAGTTAGATAAGGCAGCTTGTTAGTCTGCAGAATAGTTGTTCAAGTCAGCTATTTAAGTCATTTTGGGTAGCCCGCTGACTATGTAGATAGCTAGTAAGTTAAAAGGGTGGCTAGCTAGCTTCTTAGCTTTAGTCAGCTAGGAAGTCATGTGGCTAGCCAACGGTAGATATGCAGCCAGCTGTTAAGTCAGCAGGCTAACGAACTGACTAGCTGTTAATCAGTAGTTAAGTCAGCTGGAAACCAGCTGGCTAGCAAGTTAAGTCAGCTTGTTAAGTCATCTGGGAACCAGCTGTCTAGCTAGTTAATTCAGCTCATTAAAACAGTTGGCTAACCAGTTTGTTAGCTAGTTAAAAAGCTAGTTAAGTCAGATGGCTAGCCATCTGGCTAGATAATTATTTCAGCTATTTAAGTCATGCCTAGCTAGAAAGCTAGCTATATTAGTCAGCTAATTAAGGCAGGTAGGTAGCTTGCCAGTTATGTCAGCTGCTAGAAGCTTGCTAGCAAATAAGTACCTAGTTAATTCAGCTGGATAGCCAGGGGACTAGATATGTATCAAACTATTAATTCAACTGGCTAGAAAGCAGGCCAAATAGTTAAAACAGCTAGTAAAGTCAGCTGGCTAACTAGTAAGTCAGCTAGTTAAGTCAGCTGGCTACCCACCTGCCTATCTTGGGAGCTAGCTAGTTAAGTCAGATGGTTGCCAGCTGGCAAGCAATTAGTCTCCTAGTTAACTCAGCTCGCTAGCCATCTGGTTAGTAGGAAGCTAGGGAGTTTAAATCAGCTGGCAAGCCATGGGATACTAGTTATCTAGTAGTTAAGTCAGCTGGCTAGCCAAATGTCTAGCTAGTGATGTTAGCTAGTTAAGTCGCTGACTAGCCAGCTGCTAACTGTTAAGTCACCTAGTTGAGTGAGCTGGCTAGCCAGCTGCTAGCAGGGTTTAAATCAGCTAGTTAGTCAAGTGGCTAGCCAACTGGTTATCTATGTAAATAGCTAGTTAAGTCAGTGAATTAAGATAGCTGGGGCCAGCTGTCTAGCTAGGTGGATAGCTAGTTAAGCCAGCTGCTAGATGGATGGCTATCTAGTTAATTCAGCTAGTTAAGTCAGCTGGTTAGCCAAATGGCTAGCTAGGTGGCTGTAAAGTTAAGATTGTCGTTAGCAGGCTGGGTTTTGGGAGGTGGCTAGATAGTCAGGTAGGTGGCTAGCTAGTCAGCTAGCTAGTCAGCTTGTGAGCCAGCTAGTTCAATAAGTCAGCTAGGTCATCAGCTAGCTAATCAGCTAGATCATTAAGTCAGCTAGCCAGCTAAATAGCCAGATGGCTAGCATGTTAAGTAACCTAGTTAAGTCTGCTGGCTAGACAGCTGGCTAGCTAGGGAGCTAGCTAGTTATGTCAGCTGTCTAGTCAGCTTGCTAGCTATTGAAGTCAGCTAGTTAAGTCAGCTGGCTTTCCCTGTCTTGCTAGGTAGCGAACTAGTTAAGTCAGTTGGCTAGCCATCTGGCTAGCTATTTAAGCCAGCTAGTTAATTCAGCTGGCTTCCCAACTGGCTAGCTAGGTAGCTAGCTAGTTAAGTCAGCTGGCTAGCCACCAGGCTGGCTAGTGTTGTTAGCTAGTTATGTCTACTAGTAGACGCCGGCTTACTAGTTAAGTCAACTAGTGGGGCCTGCTGGGTAACCACTGGCTAGATTGTTAAGTCAGCTAAGTAGCCGGGTGGATACCTAGGTGGCTGACAAGTTGGGGGGCTGGGTTTGCAGGTTATAAGGTAGGTGGCCAGCTAGTTAAGCCGCTGGCTAGCTGGATGAACAGCAGGGTGGCTGGCTAGTTAAGCACACTGGGTTTTCCGACTGTTCAGCCAGCAGGCTGCCTATTTTAGCCAACTGGTTTTCCAGCTGGCCAGCCCACTAGCTGGGTTGGGAGCCAGCTAGCCAGCCAGGAGCGAGCTATTAAGCCAGATGGCTAGTAGTCTAGGCAACATGCAGCTAGCTACTTAAGTCAGCTGCCTAGCCACCTATACAGCAACTTGCTAGTCGCTAGTAAAGTCAACTAGGTATCCCGCTAGATAATTAAGTCAGCTTGCAACTCACTAACTATTCAGCTAGCTAGTTAAGTCAGCTAGTTTTACAGCTTGCTTGTCAGCTAGGTAGCTGGTCAACTAGATAGGTAAGTCAGCTAGGCAGCTGACTAGCCAGGTAGCTAGCTAGTTAAGTCAGCTAGCTAGAAGCAAAATAGTTTGTTTGCTATCTAGTTATGTCAGCTAGATAGCCAGCTGGGTAGACAGCTAACTAGTTACATCAGCTAGCAAATCAGCTAGATATTTTGCTTACTAGTCGCTATCAATTCAGCTAGCTGCTCATCTAACTAGTGGGGTCTCCCTTTCCATCAGGTCAGCTTACCAGTCTGCTCCTCGCCTGCCAACCAGACAGCAAACTAGTCGGCTTGCTCACCAGCCAACAGGGGAACTAACATGTTGGCTTGCTAACAGGCCAACAGGTTAGCTAGCTAGTCGCTTGCCTGCCAGCGACTTGTTAAGTCAGCTCACCGTTGGCTCATTTGCAACTGGCTAGTTAAGGCAGCTTACCGTCCATCACACTTCAGCTGACTAGTTAAGTTGGCTCACAGGTTGGCTCAATTCCGGGTACTATTAAGTCCTCTGACCAGTCGGCTCACTCCCAGCAGACTAAAGTTAGCTGACCATCAGCTCACTCGCTGGCTGACTAATTAATGAGCTGACCAGTCGGCTCACTCACTGGCTGACTAGTTAAGTCAGCTGACCTGTCGCTCACTCACAGGACAATTGTAAAGTCAGCTCACCTCTCGGCTCACTTGCTGGTCTACTAGTTAAGTCAGCTAACGGTCGGCTGCCTAGACTGCATCTAGTAAAGTCAGCTAACCAATCGGCCGACTAGTCGGCTAACTTGTCAGCCAACAAATTAGCTCAGCTAACTTGTCGCTGACAAGTTAGGCCTGCTAGTTTGTCGGCCTACTAATCGGCAATGAATAGTTCAGCACACCAGCCATCCAATTAGTTAACATAGCTGACTTGTGGGACAACTTATCAGCCCAAAAAGTAAAATCACCCAGCTAACTCATTAAACAACTAGTTTAAATCGCCTGGTTAACTCTTTACCGACTAGTTAAAAGAGGTAGCTAACTCATTAACCAACTCATTAAGTGGCTAGCTATCTCATTAGCCAATTAGTTAATTCAGCTAGATAACTCAGCTATTCCCCCAACTAGCTAGCTAAGTCAGTTTGCTATGTCAGCTAGCTCAGTAGTTACCCAAATGTTTAATTCAGGTACTTACGTCTGTTAACTAACTGGGTAGCTAATTAGTTAATTCAGATAGTAATTCAGCTAGTTAAATTGTTAGCTAACTATTTAGTTCATGTAGTTAAGTCAACTAGCTAACAAGTTAAGTCTTCCAGTTAAGTCAGCTACCTATGTAGTTTAGTCAACTACCTAATTCAGCTAGTTAAGTCAGCTTTCTAATAAAATCAGCTGGTTAAGACAGCTAGTTAGCTAGTAAACTAATGGATTAGTCACAAGGTTGAGTCAGGTAGTTAGCTAGTTAATTACCTGGGTTTAAAAAAGCTGTTTGAGTTGGGTAGCAAGCTAGTTAGCAAACAGGTTGAGTCAGCTGGTTGAGAGGCTAACTAGCTAGTTAGCTAACGAGTTAAGTCAGCTGGATGAGTCAGCTAGCTAGCTAGTTAGCTAACGAGTTAAGTCAGCTGCTTGAGCCACCTAGAAAGCTCCTTAGCTAATGATTTAAGTCAGATGACTAAGTCAGCTAGCTAGCACATTAGATAACGAGTAAGCTAACTATTTAGCTATCATGTTAAACAGCTAGCTAGCTAGGCCACTAACTATATGAGTGAGCTTGTTAGGTAGGTAGCTAGCTATTAGCTAACGGGTTTTAAAACAGTTTGGGTAGCGAGGTAGCGAGCAGTTAGCTAACTATTTAAGTCAGCTGTCTACTAGTAGCTAGCTAGTTAATTCACCTAATTAAGGCAACTGGTTTGCCAGCTGGCAGGGTTTGGTAGTGAGGTAGATAAGTTTTTGGCTAGCCAGCTGCTAATGTTAATTCAGCTAGTTAAGAGCTGGCTAGCCAACTGACAATGTAGGTAGCTAGCTAGTTAAAAAAACTAGATAGGTACCTGGCTAACTAGTAATGTCTTTATGTTAAGTCAACTGGTTAGCCAACTGGCTAGCTGGTTAATCAGCTAGTTTAGTCAGCTGTCTAGCCAGCTGTTTAGGTAGCTAGCTACTAGATAAGTCAGCTGGCAAGCCAGCAGGCTAACTGTTCAATTCAGCTAGTTAAGTCAGCTGGCTAGACTGCTAGCTAGGTAGGTAGCTAAGTAGTTAAGTAAGCTGCCAAGCTATCTTGCTAGCTTAAGTCAGCTAGGTAAGTCAATTGTCTAGCCAGCTGGTTAGATAGGTACCAGTTAGTTAAGTCAGCTGGCTAGCCAGCTGACTAGCTGGTTAAGTCAGCTAGTTAAGTCAGCTGGAATCCAGCTGGCTAGCTAGTTAAGTCAGCTCATTAAGTCATGGGCTATCCAACTGGTTAGTTAGTTAAATAGCTAGTTAAGTCAGATGGCTATTCATCAGGCTAGCTAGTTATTTCAGCAAGTTAAGTCAGCTGGTTAGCTAGGAAGCTAGCTATATATCAGCTAGATATGTGTGCTAGCTAGCTAGTTAAATTAGCTAGTTAAGTCAGCTGGATAGCCCACTGGGTAGTTAGTAAAGCAAACTAGTTAAGTCAGCTCAATATCCAGCTGGCTAGCTAGGTAGCTTGTTACTTAAGTCAGCTGGCTACCTACTTAAGTCACCTAGTTAAGTCATCTGGCTAGCCAGCTGGGTAGCTATATAGCAAGCTAGGTAAATTAAACTGTTGTTAAGCAGGCCAGCTATTTAAGTTAGCTGGCTAACCAGGTGGCTAGCTAGCTAGGAACTTAAGTCAGTTGGCTAGCCAGCAGGCTGGGAAATTATGTCAGTCACTTAAGTCTACTGACTACCCTGCAAGCTAGCTAGGTAGAGAGCTAGTTAAGTTAGCTGGGTAGCCAGATGGGTAACTAGTTAAGTCTGCTAGTTGTTCCAGCTGGGTAACTGGTTAAGTCAACTAGTTAATCAGTGGCTAGCCTGCTAGATAGCGAGGTACCAACCTAGTTAATTCAGCTGGCTTTCCAGCTGGGTAGTTATTTAATAGCTAGTTAATTCACTGGCTTCCCCCTGGGTTGCGAGGTAGCTACCTAATTAAGTCAGCTGGCTAGCCAGCTGTCTACTATTAAGTCACCTAGTTAAGTCAGCTTTCTAGCCAGCTAATTAGCTAGGGAAGTCAGCTAATTAATTTAAGTGGAAGTCAACTGGGTAGCTAGGTTTTTGCTAGTTAAGTCAGCTGGCTAGCCAGCTGGTAGCTGGTTAAGTCAGCTAGTTAAGTCAGCTTGCTAGCCACCTGGCTTGGTAGTTAGCTACCTAATTAAGTCAGCTTGCTACCGGGTGTCTAGCTAAAAAAGTCACGATTAAGTGAGCTGTCTAGCCCGTCTAGCTAGATGACTAGCTAGTTAAGCCACGGGCTAGCCAATGGCTATCTATTAAGTCGCTATTTAAAGTCAGCTGGCTAGTCAGCTGACTACGGGTTCTGGCAAGTAAATAGGGCGGGGAACGGGCTGGTCAGGTAGGTGGCCATTAATAAAGCCATTGGCTAGCCAGCTGACCAGCATGGTGGCTGTCTAGTTAAGCTGGCTTTCTATCCCACTGTCCAGTCAATGGCTGGCTATTTAAGCCAGCTGGCTACCCAGCTGGTCAGCTCGCTACCAGCTATATGGCTGCCTGGCAGCTACCCCACCAGGCAGCTAGCTAGTTAAGTGAGTGGCTAGCCATATAGCCAACCAGGTAGAAAGAAATTAAGTAAGCTGACTAGCCAGCTGGCTAGCTGACTAAGTCACTTTTTAAGTCAGCTGACTAGCCACAGGGCTAGGTAGTAGTTAACAAATTTGATCAGCTGGTTAGCGGGATGGCTAGCTAGTTAAGTCAGGCAGTTAAGTGAGCTGGCTAGCCACTGGCTACTATGTGGCTAGCTATTTAAGGCAGCTGACTAGCGGGATGCTGTCTAGTTGAGTCACCTAGTTAAGCAGCGGGTTTAGCCAGCTGCCTAGATATGTGGCGGGCAAGTTAAACCAGACTGTTAGTAGGATGGTCAGTTAAGGTGGCCAGCTAGTTAAGCTGGTTGCTAGATGGTTGAAAAACAGGTTGACTGACTAATTAAACTGGCTGCCTGTCCCCCTCTCCATACAGATGGCTGACTTTTTATCCCGGCTTGCTAACCAGGTGACCACCCCCTAACTAGCTAACTGGCTGCCTAGCTATCTAGCCAGCCAGGTAGATTGCTATTAAATCCAGCTGGCTAGCCCTATACCAAACCAGTAGCAACTAGTTAAGTCAGCTGGCTACCAGCTAGACAGCCCACATGCTAGTCATTTGATACATCAGTTAGATAGCCCGCTAGCTATTAATCGCTATCTGTCAGCTAACTCTCCAGCAACCAGTTAAGTCAGCTACCAGTCAGGGTTTCTAGTCAGGAAGCTAGTTAAGTCAGTAGCTAACAACCACTAATCAGCTAGGTAGTTAAGTCAGTTAGTCAGTAGTCAGATAGTTGGGTATTAAGAAAAAACTAGAGAGTTAGTTAGCTTGTTTCTAGCTAGTTATGTCAGCTAGATAGCCAGCTATCTTTTCAGCTAGTAGTCAAGTCACCTATCAAATCAGCTATTACTTAGCTAACTAGTCGGCTACAACTCAGCTATCTGGGCAGCTAAATAGGGGGCTCACTCTTTTTCCATAGGGAAGCAAACTAGTCAGCTTGCTCCCTGCCAACCAGTCAGCAATCTAGTCAGCTCGCTCACAAGCCAACATGTCAACAAACTTGTCGACTCACTCACAAGCCAACGGGACAGCTAAATATTTGCTTGCTCGCCAGACAACTAGTTAATCAGCTCACCAGTGGGTTCATTAGCCGAACAAATAGTTAAGGCTGCTTACCCATACTCACCTACGGCCAATAGTTATTCGGCTCACGGGTTTGCCTCACTCAGGGCCGACTTTTTAATTCTTCTGACAATCAACTCACTTGCCAGCCAACAAATTTTGGGGCTGACCACTTTGCTCACTCACTGGCCGACTATTTTAGTCAACTGACCATGGGCTCATTCACATGCCAACTAGATAAGTCAATTCACCTCTCAGCTCACTCGTTTGTCAACACTTTAAGTAGCTAACTGGTCTGACAACTACCGACCAACTAATAATCACTAACCAATCGGCCGTTAGTAACCAACTTGTAACTACAAGTTAGCACAGCAACTAGTGGGCCGACAATTTGGGTCAGCTAACTTGTAGGCCAAATAGTGGGCAGACCAGTTTGGGTCGGGAAACAAGCAGGCAACAAGTTAACACTGCTAACTAGTGGGCCAACTCGTTAGTCAGCTAGTTAACCCAGCTAACTGGTCGGCCGACTAGTCAAGCCAGCTAACAAATTGGGCCCATAGTCAGTCAAAGTGTTAACCAGCTAAGTAGCCACCTACCATCAGAACTTTTAAATCACCTAGGTAACTCGTTAACCAACTAGTTAAGACAGCTAGCTAATTCTTTTACTGTGGGGGGCCAGCCCCCCAAGTTTTGGCGAGTCCCTTGGAAAATGTGGGGGTGTTGGAGAATCTGTAGGGGCAGATATTAAAAGAAAGAAAGATGGAAGGAGAGAATAAAAAAAGAAGAAAGAGAAAGAAAGAAAGTGGACAACTGTTCATGAAATAGCAAAGCCATATATTGAAAGTTACAGCAGGTATTTATTCCCAAATTTTAGACAGACAGTCTCACAAATCTTTCACTTGAACATGAAGCCAAGTGCAGGAGGGGCATCCCCCACCCCCCAGATGTTTTCTCAGGGATGAGGAAAGACAAACGCCAAGATTGTCTTATTGTTCCCTTTGCTAGTTAATGCTCTTCAAAAGCATGCAACAATCCCTACTAGCATAATGGTGTTCTGATAATCAATAACTTCTAAAGCTCCTCAATACCCCTGATGACTAACTTAAACTTTATTACCTTTCTATTATATGCTAATACTACTTACAGATACTACAACGGCTCTTTTTATAGCTTAAAACCAATTCCTAAAGAATGTGGCCCGCCAAAGAACATGCGGGGCTCTATAGGGTGTGGCCCAGTCCAAGATTCATTTTGGGGCCACTTTTTGGAACAATAGACTACAATCTCTTTAAAAAAATGGCTATTCTAAAGTCCTATATATCTATCCTAATTTCTCTGAGACTTTCTAATTCCTGATCTTAGTATATAAAGCTGATCATCAGCAAAAAATCTTTAAAAAATAAACCCAAATAAAACTGTATATGTACTAAGGCCAAAACCCCAAATAGTAGAAAATAAGACAATGAAATTTCTAAAGTTGAAGTTAAGTCAGCTCACTGGTCGGCTCACTTTCCGGCCAACTATTTATGGGAGAGCACGCAAGGCTCATTAGCTGGCTGACTAGTTAATTCAGTTTACCAGTCGGGTCACTCGCCAGCCAAATTATGTCAGCTCACCTTCACTCACTCACAGGCCGACTGGCTAAATCAGCTAAACGGTCAGCCCACTAGCTGGGCCCCCTAATTAAGTAAGCTAACCAATCGACCAACTAGTGTGCCAACTTGTCAGCCGACAAGTTAGGGCAGTTAATTAGTCGACAGACTAGTTAGGTCAGCTAAGTAGTTGGCCAAATAGCCGATAGTTAGGTCAGCAACAAGCCAACAACTACTTAACCAAATAACTGGGGCAACTCGTCATTCAAATAGTTAACCCAGCTAAATAGTCAGTCGTCTAGGGGCCAGTTTTTAACTAAGCTAACAATTTGGCCGAGTAGTCAGCCAACATTTTAAAACCACTAACTAGTCAGCCGACTCATTAGCCTAAAAGTTAAGTCAACTAGATAACTCATTAACCATCTATTTAAAATCAATATTTAACTTGTTTACCAACTAGTGAAAGTAGTAAAATAACTCATTAACCAACTCGTTAAGTCAGCTAGCTATCTGATTAGCCAACTAGTTAAGCCAGCAAGCTAAGTCAGCTGGCAAACTAGCTAACTATGTCAGCTAGCTAAGTCAGAGAGCTCACTAGTTAGCTAACTATTTAATTCAGATACTTAATGTTCTACCTAACTGGTTAGCTAATTATTAAAGTCAGCGGGTTATTCAGCCAGTTAAAAGTTAGCTAACTTTTTAATTCAGGTAGATTAGTCAGCTAGCTAAGGTTAAGTCACCCAAAATAAAGTCATTATGAGTTATGACAGCTAGTTAAGTTAGCTGGTTAGCAAGCAGGTTAGATAGGTGGTTAGGTAGTTAATTCAGCTGGCAAGCCAGCGGATTACATAGGTAGCTAGCTAGTTAAATATGCTCGCTAGCCTCCTGGATATCTTGTGAAGACAGCTAGTTAAGTCAGCTGGCTAGCCAGCTGGCTAATGAGTTAAGTCAACTTGTTGAGTCAGCTGGGTAGCCAACTGGCTAGTTTGTGAAGTCAGCTATTTAATTCAAGTGGCTAGCCATCTGGTTAGCTAGGTAACTAGTGAGTTATGTCAGCTGGCTAACTGGTTATGTCAGCTAGTTAAGTCAGCTGGCTAGCTACCTGTCTAGGTAGGTAGCTAACTAATTAAGTCAGCTAGCTAACCAGCTTGCTAGCTAGTTTAGTCATCGACTTAAGTGAGCTGGTTAGTCGTCTGGTTCACTTGGTGACTTGCTAGTTAAGCCAGCTGGTTAGCCAGCAGGCTACCAGTTCAAGTCAGCTAGTTAAGTCAGCTGGTTAACGTGCTGTCTAGGTAGGTATCTAGCTAGTTAATGAGCTGGCTACCCAGCTTGCTAGCTTAAGTCAGCTAGGTAAGCCAGCTGCCTAGCAAGCTGGCTAGATAGAGGGCCAGCTGGTTAAGTACACTAGCTAGGCAGCTGATTAGTTGTTTAAGTCAGGTAGTCAAGTCAGCTGGCAAACATCTGGCTACCTAGTTAAGACAGCTCATTAAGTCAGTTGCCTATCCAGCTGCTTAGCTAGTTAAAAAGCTATTCTATTCAGATGGCTATCCATCTGCCTAGCTAGTTATTTCAGCTAGTTAAAGCATTTGGCTAGCTAGGAAGCTAGCTATATAAGTTAGTTTATGTCAGCTAGCTAGCTAGTTAAATCAGCTAGTTAAGTCAGCCAGCTAGCTAGATAGCTAGCTAGGTAGCTAGCTAGTTGAGCCAGCTAGCTAAGACAGCTGGCTAGCTAGGTAGCTAGCTGGTTAATTCAGCTAGTTAAATCAGCTTGCCAGCTAGTTAAGTCAGCAAGTTAACTCAACTGGCTAGCCCGCTGCCTAGCTGTGCAGTTAGCTAATTAAGTCAGCTGGCTAGCCAGTTAGCTAGCTCGTTAAGTAACCTTGTTAAGTCAGCTCACAAGGAAGCTGGATAACTAGGTAGCTAGGTAGTTAATTCAGCTGGCAAGACAACAGTCTACGTAGGTAGCTAGCTAGTTAAGTCAGTTGGCTATCCAGCTGTCTAGCTAGGTAGCTAGGCAATTACGTCAGCCTGCTAGACAGCTGGCTACCTGAACAAGTCAACTATTTAAGTCAGATGGCAAGCCAGCTGGCTGTCTAAGTATTAAGCTTAAGTTAGCTGGCTAGTCAAGCTGGCTAGTTAGTTTATTCAGCTAGATAATTCACCTGGCTTCCCAGCTGGCTTCCCAGCTGGCTGGCTAGGTAGGTAGCTAGTTAAGTCAGCTGGCTGGTTAGCTGGCTTGCTGGTTAAGTCAGATATTTAATTCAGCTGGCCATCCATCTGGCTAGCTAATTAAGTCAGATAGTTAAGTCAACTGACCAGCCAGCTGGCTAGCAAGGTATCTAGCTAGTTAAATCAGCTGGTTAACTCAGCTGGAGAACTAGGTAGCTAGCTAGTTAATTCAGCTAGTTAATCAGCTGGCTAGCTGGCTAATTCAGTTAGTTAAATCAGCTGGCTAACCAGCTGCCTATGAGGGTAGCTATCTAGTTAAGTCAGCTGCCTAGACAACTGGCTAGCTAGTTAAGTCACCTAATTAAGTCAAATCGCTGGCCAGCTGGTTAGCTAGGTAGTTAGGTAGTTAAGTCAGCTGGCAAGCCAGTGGGCTATGCAGGTAGGTAGCTAGTTATGTCAGTTGGCTAGCTATTAGGCTATCTAGTTATATCAGCTAGTTAAGTCAGTTGGCTGCCCAGCTGTCTAGCTAAGTAGATAGCTAGTTAAGTTTGATTGCTAGTCAGCTGACTACTACATTAAGTCAGCTAGTTAAGTCAGTCGGCTAAGATGCAGGCTAGCTAGGTAGCTAGGCAATTAAGTCAGTTGGCTCTCCAGCTGGTCAGCTAGTTAAGTTGCTAGTTTACTCAGCTGGCTAAACAACTGGGTAGCTACCTAAGTCAGTTACGTTAAGTCACATGTCAAGCCAGCTGGCTAGCTAGTTATGTCAGATGGGCAGCCATCTGGCTCACTAGATATTTCAGCTACTTAAGTCAGCTGGCTATCTAGGAAGCTAGCTAGTTAATTCAGCTAGATAAGTCAGTGAACTAGCTAGTTAAGTCACCTAGGTAAGTCAACTAGCTATATGATAGGTAGCTAGGTAGCTTGCTAGTTAATTCAGCTATTTATGACAGCTGGCTAAGTAGGTAGCTTCCTAGTTAACTCAGCTACTTAAGTCAGCAGTCTAGCTAGTTAAGTCAGTTAGTTAAGTCAGCTGGCTTGTCAGCTGCCTAAAAGTATAGCTAGCTAGATAAGTCTGCTGGCTAGCCAGCTGGCTACTTCTTTACATCAGCTAGTTAAGTCAGCTGGCAAGCCAGGGTGATATGTACATAGCTAGCTAGTTAAGTAAGCTGGCTAACAATCTGGCTATCTAGTGATGTCAGCTAATTAAGTGAGCTGGCTGGCCAGGTGGCTAATGAGTTGTCACCTAGTTGAGTCAATTGGCTAGCCAGCTGCTTAGTTGGTTAAATCAGCTAGTTAATTCAAGTGGCTAGCCATCTGGCTAGCTAGGTACCAGCTAGTTAGGTCAGCTGGCTATACAGCTGTCTAGCTTTTTATGTCAGTTAGTTGAGTCAGCTGGCTAACCCCCTGGATAGGTAGATACCAGGCTAATTAAGTCAACTGACTAGCCCGCTGGATAGCTAGTTAAGACTACTGGTTAAGAGAGGTGGCTTTCCGTCTGGCTAGCTTGGAGGCTAGCTAGTCAAGCTAGCTGGCTAACCAGATGGCTATCTATTTAAGTCAGCTAGTTAAGTCAGCTGGTTCACTGGCTGGCTCGATAGGTGGTTGGCAAGTTAAGACGGCTGGTAAACAGGCTGGTCAGGTAGGTGGCCATCTAGTTAAGCCAGCTGTCTAGCCGGCTGACCAGCAGGGTGGCTGGCTAGTTAAGCTGACTGGCTATTAGGCTGTTCAGCCAGCCGGCTGCCTAGTCTTCTAGCCAGTGAGGTAGCCATCTAGTTACGCCAGTTGGCTAGCCATCCTGCCAACCAGGTAGCTAGCTAGTTAAATCGGCTGCCTAGCCAGCTAGCCAGCTAACTAGCTAGTCAGTTAGTTAAGCCAGCTAGCTAGCCAGCTAGCTAATTAAGTCAAGTAGCAAGTCAGCTAACTATTCAGCTTGATAGTTGTCATCTAGGTAGTTATGTTGCTTGTCAGCTAGCTATTTAAGTCAGCTATCAAATCAACTAACTAATTAGCTAGATAGTTATTTCAGTTAGCCAGCTAACTAGCCAGTTAGCTAGCAAGTTAAGTCAGCTAGACAGAAAACTAGATAGCTTGTTTGCTAGCTAGTAATGTCAGCCACATAGCCAGCTAGCTAGTCAGCTATTTATTTAAGTCAGCTAGCAAATCACGTAGCTATGTAGCTAACTAGTGGGCTAGCAACTCAGCAAGCTGGTCAGCTAACTAGTGGCCTCACTCGCTTTCCATAAGGTCAGCTAACTAGTCTGCTTGCTTACCTGTCAATCAGTCAGCAAACTAGTCGGCTCACTCACCAGCAAAAAATTCAACTAACTCATTAGCTTGCTCACAGGACAACAGAACAACTAACTAGTTGGCTTGCTCGCCAGCTGACTAGTTAAGTCAGTTCACCAATGGCTTTTTTGCTGGCCGACTAGTTAAGGCATCTCACCCAACGGCTCACTCGAAGGCCAACTAGTGGATTTGGTTCACTGGTCTGCTTACTCACCGACCAACTAGTTAAGTTCTCTAACGAGTCAGCTCACTCACCAGCCGACTAAAGTCAGCTGACCAGTCAGCTCACTCACCAGTAGATTAGTTAAGTCAGCTGACCAGTCGGCTTACTCGCCAGCCGACTAGTTAAGTCAGCTTACTTGTTGGCTCACTCACTTGCCGACGTGTTAAGTCACATGACCAGTCTGCTCTCTAGCCCACCAACTAGTTAAGAGAGCTCACCTGTTGGATCACGTGCTTGCCTACTAGTTAAGTCAGGTAACCAGTGTGCCAACTAGCCGCCCAAGTAGTAAAGTGAGTTAAACAACCGTCCGACTAGTCGACCAACTTATCAGCCGACAAGTTACCACAGCTAGCTTGTCGGCTGACTAGTAAAGTCAGCTAACTTCTCAGTCAATTAGTCGGCCGACTAGTTAGGTCAGCAAACGAGCAGGCAAGTCTTTAACATTGCTAACTATTCGGCCAACTCGTCAGTCATGTTGCTAACCCAGCTAACTGGTGGTCGACAAGTCAGCCAACTTCTTAAGCCAGCTAACAAGTCTGCTGAGTAGGCAGCCGACGTGTTAAACAATCTAAGTAGTCGGCCAAATCGTCAGCTCACAAGTTAATTCATGTAGCTAACTCATTAACCAAGTCATTAAGTCAGCTATTTAACTTGTTTACCAACTAGTTAAAATGGTTAGATAACTCGTTAACCAAATCATTATGTCAGCTAGCTATCTCATTAGCCAAGTAGTTAACTAAGTCAGCTAGCTAACCAGCTAGCTATCTAGTTAGCTAATTATTTAAGTCATTTACTTAAGTCTGCTACCTAACTAGTTAGATAATTATTAAAGCAGCTAGTTATTCAGCTACTCAGTTAGCTAGCTATTTAATTCAGGTAGTTAAGTCAGGTAGCTAACTTGTTAAGTTGGCCAGTGAAGTCAGCTAGCTAAGTAGTTCATTCAGATAGCTAAGTCAGCTAGTTAAGCCAGCTTTCTACTATAGTCAGATAGTTAAGACAGTTAACTAGCTAGTTAGCTAAGGGGTTAAGTCAGCAGGTTGAGTGAGGTAGTTAGCTAGTTAACTAATGAGTTAAGCTAGCTGGTTGAGTCAGCCAGATAGCTAGTTAGCAAATGGGTTTTGTTAACTGGTTGAGTGGGCAAGCTAGCTACTTAGCTAATGAGTTAAATCAGCTGGTTGAGTCAGCTAGCTAGTTCTTTAAGTAACAAGTTAAGTCAGATGATTAAGTAAGGTAGCTAGTATGTTAGATAATGAGTAAGCTTACTAGTTAGCTGGCTGGTTAAGTCAGCAAGCTAGCTATGACTATTTAAGTCAGCTGTCTGGCTAGGTAGCTAGCTAGTTAGGTAAATATATAAATCAGTTGGCCAGCTAGGTAGCTAGGTAGTTAACTCAGCTAGTTATGTCAGCTGGCTAGCCAGATGGCTAGCTAGGTAATGAGCTAGTTAGGTCACTTGGCTAGCCAGTTGGCTAGCTAGTTAATTCAGCTAGTTAAGAGAGCTGTCTAGCCAACTGACAATGTATGTAGCTAGCTAGTTAAGTCAGATAGATAGCTACCTGACTAGCTAGTGATGTCAGCGTGTTAAGTCAGCTGGCTAGCCAACTGGCTAGCTGGTTAAGTCAGCAAAATTTTGTCAGTTGTCTAGGCAGCTGGCTAGGTAGGTAGCTAGCTAGATATGTCAGCTTGCTAGCCAGCAGGCTAGCTATTCAAGTCAGATAGTTAAGTCAGCTGGCTAGCATGCAGGCTATGTAGGTGTCTAGCTAGTTAAGTGAGTTGCCTTGCCAGCTTGCTATGTTAAGTCAGCTAGGTAAATCAGTTGGCTAGCCAGCTGGCTAAATAGGTAGTCAGCTACTTATGTCACCTGGCTAGCCAGCTGACTAGCTGATTAAATCAGCTAGTTAAATCAACTGACAACCTACTTCCTAGTTAGTTAAGTCAGCTCGTTAAGTCTGTTGGCTATCCAACTGGTTAGTTAGTTAAAAACCTAGTTACGTCAAATGGCTAGTGATCTGGCTAGCTAGTTATTTCTGCTAGTTAATTCATCTGGTTACCTAGGAATCTAGCTATATAACTGAGCTAGTTTTGTCAATATGTAGCTCGAGAAGTCAGCAAGTTAACTCAGCAAGCTAGCTAGTTTGCTATCTGGTAGCTAGCTAGTTAAGCCAGGTAGTTAACCCAGCTGGTGAGCTAGGAGCCAGCTGGTTAAGTCAGCTAGTTAAATTAGCTTGCTAGCTAGTTAAGTCAGCAAGTTAAGTCAGCTGGCTAGCTAGCTGCCTACCTTGTTAGCTAGCTAGTTTAGTCAGCTGACTAGCCAGTTAGGTAGTTAGTTAAATAACCAAG